>BSBK01003248.1:1315000-1465000 GCA_027943335.1 Chamaecyparis obtusa | reverse complement strand
AGGGTTTTTTAAAATACTAGATCTAACTATATCTTTTGTGAAGCGCATGGAATCATATATGTTATGTTTTTTCTATAAAAAAAATCATGAATAATTTTTCATGCGCAACAAGTTCAACCCTCTTAATATTATCCATTTTTTAAAAACTTTAGTAGTTTAGGAACTAGATTCAAAGTACTACAATTATAATTATTTGCACAACTCCTAATATTGAGTGCATGACCCTTGAATTTCTCTTCAAAGTTTACATCTACCTAATTTCATAATTAAAAAAGTGGCCACTTATAACCCCCTTTTTGTTCACCATCCTGCAGAACTTACCCATATCCAATCATTGACCGCGGGATCTCTCCACTCCTATTTCTAAAGATGGTTGGACCAGATTATGAAGAGAACATGAAGGTTGACTCTGAAGTGGAGAATTCCAAGGCATGTGGGTTCTCTCCCTCCCTATATTTTCATAATGTTGATTCTATGGGAACCTGGAAGAATGTATTTGCTAAGGGCTTGTTGCCACCTAGGGGTGGAGTCTTTATTGTTAAGTCCAAGGAATGTACTTGTATCAATGTTGTAGACCCTTTGCTTCACCATTCTCTATCTAAATACAAAACTCTTTAGTGGGTAAATTTGGAGGGCATAGGCCTGACATTGTCCTCACTAGAAAGTGATTTTTTTCATCTTGGGAATTGAAGGGATCGATTAATGTTGCTTCTCCTCCTAAATGTTTATTCTATTTCTCCATTTTCCTTGAAGAGGATTGTATTCACATCTTATCTATGTGTCTATGGTTTGACAAGATGCCCCTCCAACTCTGTAAAAGGAATATATCTAGCTTCAACCTAGTGGGTCATCTTTTCATTGTGCTGTCCACCTAGGTTCAGATCCTAGGGCTTCCTTTAGAATTCTAGGATGATAAATTTTTCAAGGGTATTTCCATTTCCTTTGGGGAGTTTCTTGGGTCATATTTTCTCACTCAAAAGAAATTTCTCTTTGTTTGTTTTTATTTTTGTATTTTTGTGGCTCTAGGTACCATGATTTTTGTCTTTATGGTCCTCAAGTCTCAATTTAGTACCATTTCTTAGCTGCTAGAATACGAGAATGCCTCTTTCTTTTTTTAGACATGCTCTTCGATGGGCCACCTTATTGTTGAATGTTCTAAGGGTGTGTGGAGTTGTAGTGATAAAGGTAAAGTTGGGATTTCCCCATCCACTATTTCTTATTTGAATCCTAATGGGGGTGTGGTGATTCTTAGAGTGAGTCCAAAGAACATCAATTGGGATCTCTTTGAGAAGGGTTGGGAAGATTTTTTAGGCTCTCAAGATATTCACTGGCCAGTGGAGGTGTCACTGGTGGTCAACCTTCCTGATGTTTCTCATGTGGATCTCTAGATAGTTCAATATGTGTCTCCCTCTATCCTCTATCCTCCTTTGGTTTTCCCATGTCCCCTGGTTCCCTCCTCCTCTATTTTAGTTGGGCCACAATCCCCTTTTGTCTTCTCCTTCTCCTTCCCTACCTTCCTCTTCTATTCTTTCCTCTCTCTCCACCCCTCCCTTTTTCTTTGCTTGGTTCTCCTCCCTTTCCCCTCCTAGACTAGAATGGGTCATTGTTTCCCTCTCTTTGGCATCATATCTGAAAGTGGTAAAGTCTACAGATGTGGTTAATCTTAATAGGATAGGAAAGAAGTCTATAAGGAATATTCAACAAGTGACAATAGAAGAAGTAGCTAATGGTAACTAGAACACCTTGGAGCAATCTTTCTCTCAAAAATTATTAAGATGATTATTTTTCTTGGAATATATGAGGGCTATATAGCTCTCACAAATAGATTTTAGTCAAAAAATTTATCAAGGAACTACACCTAAATATCATTTTCTTACACGAAACCAAAAGCATTCCCAAAGAATCTTTTTTCAATATTAGTACATTCATTTGGTTTTTTTCTAATTCCATAGCTATGGATGTTGATGGGGCCTTGGGTGGGCTATCCATTTTATGGGAGCCTAATGAATTAGTGGGTTCTATTCACTCAAGACTAAGTATGCCAAACATATCTCCTTCTTGGATATTCATTCTTCTTCAAAGTGGACATTGACTAATGTTTATGCCCCTGATACTATTAATCAATGGTAGGAAATTTGGGAGTCTCTTCTTATGGTCTATGATAACTTCATTAGTGATCAGTGGATAGTTATGGGAGTCTTTAATTATCCTCTCCTACCCTTGGGAAAATAGGGGAACTTCTAACTTCTCTAATTCCATGCAATGCTTATAGGAATTCCTTACCAAAAGTCATCACTTGGACTTGGATATGCAAGGTAGTAAATTTACTTGGTCTAATATGAGAATTTGAAATCAATTAATTCAAGTTAGATGTGATCATTTCCTATTGCAAACCACCTAGGATATTTATGAAAAATATTTTTGTCTTTTCATATTACATATGGTTTAGACCATTGTCCTATTCTGCTAAATTGTATCTCTATGAGTTCCAAGAATCTATACCTCTTCCAATTTGAAGCCATGTAGACTTACAACCTAGATTTCAAATCTCTACTTGCCAACTGGTGCAAGGTTAATGTTAAAGAAACAATGATGTATAGATTGGTGTCTAAGTTGAAAAGTCTAAGGACTATGTTGAAATATTTGAATGATTTTTCCTTTGGGGATATTTTTTGAAAAAAATTTAGATAAAGAAAAAGTTAGAGGAGATTGAGAGTAAGATTGAAAAGGATAGTTCGAATGATCAATCTTCTTATGAAGAGAAATTTATTTTGGTAGAGCTATATAATATTATCATGAAAGAGGAAACCTTTTAAAAGAAAAGATCAAGGGTTCAATAGATCATAGAGGGAGACCAAAATACTAAGTTTTTTAACAATTTATTCTTAAGAATAAAAAGAGGAATTCCATCAGAGAACTAATCAACTTGCAAGGTGTCTCTCTAAATTCTAAAGAGGACATTAGTAATAAATTGGTTGGGTATTTCTATTGGCATGTGATATTTTGGAGTACTAGTAATCACTTAAAGGGTTTTCATTTATGGAAAAACTTATGTTAGAAGTGATTGCATGTTGTGGAGATTTCCACCAGAGTTTCAGTCATGAAAATGACTAAGTACAGAATCAGGATAACAGGGTACAGTGGCACAATTTTGGTCAGTGATGAAGACATATAAGGTATTATGGCTTGCAAAGTTAACTAGAGGTATTTTGGGATATACACATGCTTCAATTAAGATCACATAAGTTTTGGTTACCATATTTGTGAGATACAGTGTTCAGAAGGTATGCGAAGATAGTAAAATAGTGTAACAAGGTACATGAATAGTTGTGAAGATTAAGGAAAGTATAATGGATATGGTAACATGCTAAGATAATTAAATAAATTATATTTCCAACTCTTTGGTAATATAAGAGCCTCAAATCTATGTGTATCATTTGCATGAGTTTATATTAGGTTTTGTATAGTAATTATGAAGCCGACTAGAAGGCTGATTTTGTATAAGTATAGATTGGTTTTATGAAAGTGAAATATGGAAGTAATTATGATGATGGAGTAAGTTTTTGAATGTAAGAGCAGAGATCAGATGTGAGATCAGTAAGAGGCTAAGCTACAATTGGAACTATCTAACAAAGATAAGTGCTTGTATTGTTCCCCTTTGAGAACTACTTTTGAAGACAAGTATTGATTGTAAGAGTAGTGTGCTCACCACCTTTAACTAGGTGTTTTGTATACCCCTAATAGGGTTTTGTATTCCTCTAACAAGGAAATATACTATGTAACAATCAGCTCCTAACAAGGCTAGATCTCCTAACAGGGATATTATACTTTAGTACATATTTGTGGGTACCATCCCCACCGAGGTTTTCCCTTTGGCAAGGGTTTCCTCGAGAACAAATCATGGTGTCATGAGTAATGTGTTATGCTTATATGTTCTTTTCATTTTTTCATTACTTTGGATTGTTCATAATTGTTTAAAGTTGAAATCAAAGTTCTATAATATTGATTCACCCCCCTTCTCAGTATTACCTAATCCTAACAATTGGTATCAGAGCTATTGGCCCTTTGAGAGAAAGCTTAACAACTTAAGGGAGATCAGAATGGATTCAAAAGATTTACAAGTGGGCTTTGATGTTGCACTTGAAGATCTGGATAAGATAAAAGTTGAGAATAGTGAACTAAAATTCAAATTAAGAAGAGCAGAAGGTTTCATGAGAAAACTTAAAGAACAACTTGAGATTTTAAAAAATTAGAGACAAGACCTTATGGAGAAAATCAAAGAAGGTACAATGATACATCAGAAAAAGTAAAGAAGTTGGAGAAATAAAAAGAACAAATCAATCTCTTGATGGTCAATGAGATTCAACATGAAAAGGATGAAAGAAACAAAGTTGAAGAGTCACCAAAAGAAGCTAACTTGTAGATAGGACAAATGAAGACTGAAGTTGACCATTACAAGGATAAATAGATAAATACAATTAGATTATTAAAGGTGAACTCACTCAAGCTAAAATACACATTGAGAAGTTACACATGAGTAATGAAAAGAGTGATGAACAAAGAGCAGGACAAAAATCTAAAGGAGACAAGAGTGGATCCAATAAAGCTGAAAGCTCAAAAACTCAAGAAGAACCAAAAGAAGCCAAGAATGAGGAAAGACCTATTCCTGAAGAAAGGCCTACAAATGAAGAACCTAGAGAATATTTCAGACCTTTCAGAGGTAGATGCTTCAGATGCAACAAAATTGGACACATGAAAAGAGATTGAAGAAGTAAATGTAACTCTAAGCCCTTTACCAAATATTATTTTAATTGCTATGAGTATGGACACAAGAAGGCATATTGTAGAAAACTTGATCAGGCCAGGTATAAGCAAGACTATGTCAAAGAGGAATCTGTAGCCAAGGTTACTTGTCAAAAATGCAATAACTTTGGGCATAGAGTAAGGTACTGTAAGCTACAAACTAATCAAGAAAGAAGAAGACCACCTATTTGTTACAAATGAAACAATTTAGGTCACATTGTGAAGTTTTGTAGATACAATGGAGATGACAATAGAAGAGGACCAAGGAGATCTAGTGAACCAGAAGGACCACCACCTATGGTCATAAGGAAGAATATTAGTGATAGTGGTAAAAGCCTAAATGATTACATGAATGAATACAAGAAATTAGAGGATGAGAAGATATGGCAAGTAAAAGTTATAAATAAGGAAGTGGTTCAGGGAGAGACAGTTGATGATGTTGTGTCTTTGCATGATGATTTATTTGAAGTATCAAACTAGAAGACCTCGTGGCATTATGGGGAGCATTGGAGGTAGTTAACAGAAATTATCCAGCCCTTGTATAAGTGGAGTAAGCTCATGTGATCTTAGGTGTGATGTGTACAGATGTTGTGGAGTTTGTAGATAAGATCGCAACACTTGAAGATTCATCTTCTTTGTTTGTGAGTTTCACATTGACTAGATGATATGCGAAGTTGAGCTACCTATGTTTAATGCACACACTCAACTTGCAATGGATAAAAGACTTGAATATTTCATTCCTACACCTTTTTTTGATCAGTGAGTAAGAAGAGCAGTGATCTAGCAAAGAGATTTTGTGTTTGCGTCAAGCCAAACATCAAATTCTTCTACATTTAAGGTATTTAGACTTAATCTCTTTGAAAAGCCATGGATGCTCTAGTAGTTTATGATGTTATAGATAGACCTAGATAAAAATTCAAAAGGCATCCATTCAAATCTTGTGAGGATGATCTAGAAGGGGCGTTCTCTCAAACCCCCATAGGTGTGCTACACATAGAGGATATTAGGGCATACATACACTATAAGTATGAGATTATTGGGGAGGTTAACATCTTCTATGAGTTGAACAATATGATATAAGTAAATGGGTCCTTGGTAGAAGAATTCAAACATATAAAAGATCTATCAATACTCAAGTTAACCTAACTCACTGAATTCACAGAAGTTGAATGGTTCAAGATCATTCTGAGTAGAGTTCATGATCATTTCTTATGGATAGGTGATCAACCTACTAAGATATGTGCTTAGTTGATCCATGATATTATAGGCCTTGACAATGAAGGAGCCCTACCTATTAGTGAGAAGAACCTAAGAAAAGAAGTTGAAACCCTAACACTCTCCAAATGGGATAAGAGGGCAATGACAGTAAATGATGTATATTTACAAGATGTCAAATTGGTAGAAATGTTAATTGGCTACAAGCTATTTTACATTTTTAGACTTAATTCTGTATCAAGTGGAGTAATAATGATGGCATACATAATGGTTAAAGAAAACAAGAAATAAACCCTTTGTGAAATATTATCTCAACAATTCATTAAGAATATAAAAGTTATGAAGAAGGATAAATCTAAAGCTTTTAGGTTTGGTTCATTTCTAGTTCACATGTATATTCAAGTCATTCACAACTTTCCCGGTATGCATCCTAGAGCATGGAAAGATAATGAACCCACTGGTCTACAAATTTTAGAATACTATAGAAGACAGAAAAAGGATTGGATTGATGGAGAATTTTTTGGCATGATTAAGATTATGCAAAGGTAGATGAAAGAAAGGTATAGGATTCCAAAAAAATTGGTAGAAAAATATGATGACACTATTTATTTCATGGTTGAAACTGATTGTGTCTACTTTGAGGAAGTTGAGCCAAGAACCAAGTGGTGTTATCCTATGTAATATGAAGTACTGAAGTCCTAAATATGCAAGTAGAGCATGTACTAGAAGAAGAGAAGGATCATACCCAAGAAATATGGGGTACATGTAGAGAAAAATATGAGAAAGTCAGAGAAGAACAAGAAAAGGTGACAAGGAAAAGAAAGGTCAGCAAGATTGTTGAAGAAATTACTGTGAAGGTAGGAATCACAAAGAAGTAGTATCTAGACCTAAAAAACCAAATGGAGGCATCTTCCAACATTTCCACAGATGCACCCATTCCATTGAAGATAGAAAAGGTAGTAGTTCCTACTCGTAGCATTGTGGACTTGTCAACCTCTCAAGAGGAAGAAACACCAGAAGTTGTAGTTGTAGTTGTTCCTAGAAGGTCAACAAGGTCAGTTAAGTAGGTTAGCCAAAAGGAAAGAGAGATAGAGGTAAAGAGGAAGAAGAAGGAAGAGAAGGAAATGGAGAAAGAGGAAGAGAAAATAGCTCAAAAGAATCCACAAACCTTGTGGAAACAAGATATGAAATCACTACAGAAAAGAGTTATCAATGATATAAATTTGTTAACAGTAAATAGATGCTATCAAAGATATGACTCAGAGGATCAAGCAGTCATTGAAGATACTATTATTGAGCATCTACTGGTCTTTAAGAAGAATTTTTTGGAAATTGAAGGAAGTATTCCCATAGACCTATATGGAAAACTAGAAATCAGGAAATAGTTAGCACACTCAGAGGATGAGAACATTAGAAATAAAACAATTGATGATATGTTTCCAGTTGTGTTAATTCAGGAAAGGGATAGAATTATAAAAGCATTAAAACCCTTATTGAGGACAAAAGTCAGACTAGTCAAGATTATGGCTAGGAAGTATGATGAGGTGATTGAAGACACCCAAAAAGAATTGGACCAAATTTTAATGTCTGACATGCCTAAGAAATTTTCACCTCCCAAAGTCTCTAAACCAGTATCCTTGGGTTTAGGAGAAAGTTCCAAGGTAGTAGATAAGAGTGATCAAGTTAGCATGCAACTAGATTTCTTTGCCACGGGTGTGCCTGTTAGCCTTAACACTTTGTAGGATGTAAATGATCCATTTATGGACAATGTGGACAATACAATAGAGGTTGAGGATCAAGAACAAATAGAGGAAGGAAAATCAGAAGAGAAACAAGAAAAAAAGCACACAAGAAGGAACTACAGCAAGAAGAAAAGAAAGAAAGATAACCAAAATCAGAAAAAGTTGATGAGGTCAGACTGGACACGCCCCTATTGTTGACAAGTATGGCCAAAATAAACAATTTTGATGTAGATAGAATGGATGAAGATGAATTGATGAGACTTTCATTTATGTCTTTTGCTAAAACCAAGGAGAGATCAGTTCAGAAAGGAGACAAGAGAGCTAAGATAATGATTAGGGCTATAGAAATAGTAAACAAGCTACTCCCCTCACCAGTTATCCTAAAAGAGAAGGATGAGGTTGAGAACCTTAGTACAGTACTGGATAGCTTTGATAGTCATTTTGACTCATTGCTAAAAATAGTAGAGGAGAAGGCTGAAAAGAACTTCTTAGAAAATAAGTTGAGAAAAGTTCATAAGTCCATTTAATGGGACTTAGGAATTCTTAAGGCTACCACTCTTAAAGAAAAGAGTTGTGTAGCACAAGGTAGGAAAATATATAGCTATTGCATAAATACCTGTAGACATTTGAAGAATGTTGAGGAGGCCATAGCCAAAGACAGGGCTAGCCTTGATAGTATAATGGACAGTTGTGAATCATCTTCACAAACTATGGGAGAGGTTGATAATGAGACATCTAGGCTACTAGAGAAAATAGGAGTACTAGAAATAGAGGAAGGGAGAGTTGCAGATAGATTTGGCTCATTGAGAAGCCTATTGACTCCCAAGATCTCAATATTGGAGACTCATCTCTCTAAGATGATAAAGGTTGAAAGCTCAATGTCAGTATCTACTCTCACTGAGCTTAAGGTAGTAGAGACAATGTCATATGCATTGAATGGATTAATCCATGTCAGTGAATTGTTGATAAGTTCATGGAATGAAGAAGTTAAGACCTTGGAAATCTCCTTCCAAGATGTCTTAAATCTAGTGAGTAAGCACTAAACCATCTATGCTTAAGTTCTAAAATTTTGTGTATACCTTTTCCATTGATGTCAAAGGGAGAGGAAGAAAAAGGAAAAATGAGCAAGGAAGAGAAAAATATATGTAGAATTGTATGTAGAAAAGAAACAAAAAAATAGAGATAAAGAAAAGAGAAAGAAAGTTGTATTGTAACACTTAGTCATTTTTCTAAGTGTTTCCATCAATGCCAAAGAGAGAGATTGTTGGCATGTGATGTTTTTGAGTACTAGGAATCACTTAAGGGTTGTCATTTATGGCAACACTTATGTTAGAAGTGATCACATGTTGTGGATATTGCCACCAAAGTTTCAGTCATGAAAATGACTAAGTATAGAATCAGGATAACAGGGTACAGTGGCACAGTTTTGGTCAGCGATGAAGACATATAAGGTATTATGGCTTGCAAAGTTAACTAGAGGTATTTTGGGATATACACATACTTTAGTTAAGATCACATAAGTTTTGGTTACCATATTTGTGAGATACAGTGTTCGGAAGGTATGCGAAGATAGTAAAACAGTGTAACAAGGTACATCAACAGTTGTGAAGATTAAGGAAAGTATAATGGATATGGTAATGTGCTAAGACAAGTAAATAAATTATATTGCTAACTCTTTGGTAATATAAGTGTTGAATCCATGTGTATCATTTGCATGATTTTATATTATGTTTTGTATAGTAATTATGAAGTCGACTGGAAGGTTGATTTTGTATAAGTATAGATTGGTTTTGTGAAAGTGAAATACGGAAGTAATTATGATGATGAGGTAATTTTGTGAATGTAAGAGAAAACATCAGATGTGAGATCAGTAAGAGGCTGAGCTACAATTAGAACTATCTAAGCAAGATAAGATCTTGTATTTTTTCCCTTTGAGAACTAGTTTTGAAGACAAGTATTGATTGTAAGAGCGGTGTGCTCACCACCTTTAACCAAGTGTTTTTTATACTCCTAACAGGGTTTTTTATTCCCTCTAATAAGGAAATGTACTATGTAACAATCAGCTCCTAATAGGGCTAGATCTCCTAACAGGGATATTATACTTTAGTACATATTTGTGGGTACCATCCCCACTAGGGTTTTCCCTTTGGCCAGGGTTTCCTCGAGAACAAATCATGGTGTCATGAGTAATGCATTATGCTTATATGTTCTTTTCATTTTTGCATTACTTTAGATTGTTCATAATTGTTTAAAGTTGAAATCAAAGTTCTGTAATACTGATTCAACTCCCCTCTCAGTATTACCTAATCCTAACAATTTCAATTCCTAGCTCAACCAGGCTCCTTTATTTGACCATAATGCCCCTTAATTCATGGATTCTCTCATGAGATGGATTCCCCATGTTATCTTTTAGGAAGATTCTTATATGATGAGTCTTCATATCACCTTGGAAGAATTTAAAATAGTTACCTTCTCCTTGATCCCTTTCAAGGCCTCGAGTCTAGATGGGTTTCCCACACACTTCTTTAAAAATTATGGGATGTGATGGGATTGGACCTGTTCTAGGCCGCTTTAAAGAATTTTCTTCCTTGGGTCCTATCCTGAAAGAAACCAATAATACTTTTATAGTCCTTATTTTGAAGAAGGTTGGTGCTAATAAGTTAATAGGTTTCTGACATGTTATTCTTTGCAACATGCTTTATAAAATTATATCAAAATTGGTTTTAAATGGAATCAAAGTAATTCTAGATAAGCTTATTCATCCTCATCAGAAAGATTTTGTCCCAAGTAGACAAATCAATGATGCATTTATTACAGTGCATGAATCCCTCCATGCTATGGAGAAAGGTAACTAGGAAAGCATGATGTGAAAATTAATATCTAAATATATTATGATAGTGTGTCGTAGAAGTTCCTTTCAGCTCTTCTCAAGAAGTATGGTTTTGAAGGAATAAATTTCTCTTTTATGGAGGTCTGGTTTCATTCCCCCAAGTAATCAGTAATTTTAAATGGTTCCCTTAAGAGTTTCTTTTGTTGGCATTTTTATGAAGGAAATATGTTTTTTGGTCACATGAGTGTGTTGTGATGTTGTCATTGCTAGCAATATGTTCTATTTATGTCAAGAAATCAGATTTACCAATGGTGTTGAAGGATCAAATTAAAGATGCACTAAGTGTTCAATCAATCAGTAAGAAGACAATAAGAAATACAAAGTTAGCTAGATTAGGAGTTGAAATTGATCTAAGGTGTGTGATTGTACATACATGATCTACATGTGTATATTGATCTATATTTATGATCGCATCAGTTGGTTTGATGATTTGACTGAGTTATAAAGGATTGAAGTGGAACTTACAATAAGAATGGTGAGTCAATGGATATAGTTGGTTAGATTGGTGTTGCAGTCAAATGTAAGTGGTTGGGTGACATGTTTTCAAGATTTAATGTTTTAAGCCGATTGTAACATCCCTGCTAGGGAACCCATAAGGAAAAGGTATAAAGTACAAAGATAAACAACTCAATTTTTTTTATCATTACTAAGAACTAATTTGATAATCCTACATATAAACATGTCCTTAAAGGCTCCCTTAATGTTTTTTACTAATATTAAAACCATTGATTCAATTATTCAACTTATGAATTCATTTTCTTACCTACCCTACATAACATTTTAGCTTTTAGAAAAGAGATAGGAATGAATATCATATTACTTTCTTTATAAGCTTAAGTACATTCATTTCTTCATCTTTTATTTTATTTCTTAAATAACCATGTCCTACACATAATTCTTACCAAATCATAAGTAAACTTTTCAATTTAGTAATCCTTACTTTTCAAATTACATTTCAAGATGCATACGAGTAATAAGGTAGAAATTACGCAATAATAAACCTTTCTTACAATTTTTCAAGTTGTTAATAAAGATTCCCTTTTTGATATTCCTAAAACTACCCTTCCCTATTACATTGCTTCTTTTCTTCAGTTTCCATTACAATTACATAAAATTGCCCAAAAGGATTACAATAGATAAATACATTTTGAGTTACAATAGATAGGAGAACATGATACAAAAGTAGAAATCTTCATCACCATCCAAATCTTGAATCCAAGACAAAGCATGAACCATGAACAACACCTTGAAATTTTTTTTTCACCCTTGACCATGTGGAACTATGAAGTTACACCTCCCTGTGCTAGGAGATAGAACCAAGGTACTCACAATTCCTAAAGCAATATAAGGAAAATGAAACCACTCACTCAAATGCAAAAAGAACAAGGGTAAAAACATACAAAATATCACCATGCTACAACACAAAGGTAAGGGCTCCATAATACCATCTAGGTGAGTGTCATCACATAGTCTCTATATTGGGATCCACCTTGGAAACCATGTAACCCTAGTCCCCTTTTTATGTTAAGGATCCACCCTGGCATTTACTTATGGTCCTAGTACTCTAATAGGTTTATGGAATATAACATTAAAAATATTTTATTATCTTTTATAAACCCCTCACCCAAGATTATTTTATGGTTACCACTTGATTAAGAACCCACCAATAGGATATCCTAGAATCCACTTTGGGCCCTAGCACCTATGGTGAGACACTCACCTAGGGTACCTAGTTACCCTACCCAAAACATGTTATTAGGGAAATAAAGACGCTTCAAGTAATCTATTCCATAGGTTTAGGACAATCTCTTGTGTACTCAGACCCTCAGGATGAGTCCAAACCTTATCCATATGAAATATAAGAACAAGAAAAAAGGATTTCATCCACAAGAAACATTAGTTACATTTTTATGATGGCCTTATATGGTATAATGAACATTCAGAGAGATAAAAAGGTACAAACAAGGACCAGGACACAAAACTAAGAGATGTAGACCAAAACCCATACCATAATGTGCTCAAAATTATCCCTATGACTCCTAATTCCCATACAAGTATTCTCATGGTCTGATATGAGTATCCCCATAGGGTAGTACAAGTATTTTTGACTAGGCATCTTTACTCGTATGAGATCCTACTCAAAAACTCGCAGAATCACTTCCAATTTGATTTTACAGCCTAGATAAAGCATGAAGAGGGTTTGGGGAAGGTTCTATGAGATAGACCCAGTTGAGGTATCCCAATACCACATCTATATCCCCCCTCCAACTCATAACATCCCTCCATTAAATCAAAAACTAAAATGATGTATAAAACATTGACATAAAACTACATAAAAGTTTAAAAAGGAAAAATGCTTGGAGGGCTTCCTAAACCTTCCTAAAGCATGAATAGATAGAGAAATAAACTTCCTTACAGCCATAAATACAAAAAAAAACATCCCAGGTAAGAATTTAAAAGAGTAATTCTACCAACTATCCACCATTCTTCCAAAATAACTCATACACATTTCTAACATCTATCCTAATCAATCAACCTAATTAAACAATAGATAGAGTGCAAAAAATTGAATATAATATTTTTAAAAGGAACACACACACAAAATACAGACATTAAATTATTCCTTCGAGTTCCATATCCTACTTGGACTCTTGTGGAAAAATCCCTTTTAATGTTGAGCAATCCTCAGCTTCCCATATGAACTAGCACCTTCCTTCCAAGCTTTAGGTTGTCCTCTCTGGAAACACCCCCAACTCCCTCTGAGACCAAAAAAAATCCTTCCTCACAGAGATTCTCCTATCTCCAAAATATATCCTCTATTCTAAAATTTCTTCTCTGGATCCAATCTATCAAATTCTCTTCCAATCCCAAACCATAATTTTTTCATTAAAAAAATAGCCAACCATATGGTTGGAGGAGTTTCTTTATGAGAAGCAACTTCTCCAACTACTATAGTTGGTTCCCAAAAATCAAATAACTCTCATACCTTCTTGATAACCTTAATTAAAGGTTTTAATTTTAATTATCTTCTTTTACTTTTCCAAGACAATAAATAGGCTAAGGATAATAAGACTACCAAATAATTCATATAGCCCAATGGTAAACTAGCTAGCCCAACTCCTAGACAAGCTAGTTTTTCTTATTAAGTGATTTATTACTTTTATTTATTTTATTTCATCCTATAATTACATTATTAACTTTATAATCATATATTCACATTCAAACACATCCACACATAAACTACATATATCTATATATATTTACATACACATAAGTATATATGTGTGCACCCATATATACATACACATATATAATAAATTAAACCAAATAATCTAATACATCCAATTATATATTTATCTAAGAGAACAAAAAAATGAGAAGCATAATACACAACATACATATTGGAACAATGAAAAAATACTCTACTAACCAAGCATAAATCTCAAAATCAACAAACTAATGGTATTTCCCAAACCCCCAATTCAGGTGACTTCCTAAATAGGAACCTAAGTCAACAAGGGTTCCTTGAGAGTATATTGGAAATATCTCCACACAACAATATTTGATGATTTGAAGGTACGCTCAAACCTATGTAGCTAGGTGAAGTCGATGTCTAGTACCTGCATCCTACATCACCAAATCAAGAAACATATACACCAACATACATTTATATACAAACAGTGACAGACAAGGAGGGAGACTACAACATCATGTGGATCTCCTGTAGAAGTGACTATGACTACCTCCCCTCATCCAACAAGCACATAAGATAGTATCAATACCAAAGAACAATTGGCTTAGTATGGTTAGCTCCAAAATAATCATAACTCCATAATGTAAAACAAGAATGATTCATCCTCATGAACAATATAATCATGCATGTAATGTCCCTGATAGGGAACCCATAAGAAATCAGGTCTTTGACCCTAAAACACAAGTAACAATTTTTTTTCTCTCTAATATTATAACATTACATCATTTGTTACATTCATAGGTACATTCCTTAAGGTTCCCTTAATGAATTCATTTACCGTTATCAAGCATTGCATCTTACTACTTAATCAAATGAAGTCCATTTACTTTTTTATTTGTTTACTCCTTAACCTTATCTATGCACAAATAAATTGCATTAACAGTACATAAATAAGCTTTCCATTAAGAGTCCTCACTTTTCATTTTCACTTAAGATCATAATAGGAGTGTAAAGTACTTAACCATCTATTGCTAACCAGCATAAACCATTCATTGAATCATTTTTGCCACAAGTCTAACTTCCAAAAAAATATCATTTATAACCTTGTATAAATACAATTAATAATTGAGAACAAAAACTCTTTAAATAGCCTTACATCATACACATTGAAATTATACATTTAAGAACATTATGAAGGAATTACATATTTAATACTACTTTCAATAACATACAAATTTCCTTTCCCTTATTATTTCACCTGAAGATACCCTTCAACCCTTAGCATATTGTTTCACTGTTCCACATATCAAACTAAGTTTCCTTTAAGAAGTTTGCATCTATTACTTCATTCTCAAAAGATTACATAGAATCATTACTTTCAATTTCATTTAAAACTCACAAGAGTGATAGGGTAGGAATTGCTTAATTATAATCCATGCCTAATTTACCAATATTCAATCCCCTTTTGAAATTCCTAAAACTACCCTTCCCAAACACATAACTTCTTTCTTACAATTTCTATTTACAACACAAATCGAATTATAGTTGCTTAACATGGCCCGAAGGCATAAAAAAGGATAATTACATCAGGTTGCCCAAAGCTTACAATACATCTTTACATCTTGATTATAAAAGATAGAGATACATGATACAAGAACAAAATTTCACCACTGGACAACTGAGAATCCAAGCCATGACACGAACCATGAACAATACCTCGAAAGAGATTTGCCACCTAATCATGTGAAACTGGTAAAGTTCCACCCCCCATGCTAGGAGATAGAACCAAGGTACTCTCAAGACCTTAAGGAAATCTAAGTATCAAATACCAACAAATCCAAGACTCAAAAGAACAAGAATAAAGTACATAAAATATCATCATAGTATAACACCAAGGTTGAGGTTCTAGGATACCAGCTAAGTGAGTGTCATCACACATCCTATATATTAGGATCCTCCCTGGCAACTATGTAACCCTGGTACCTCCTTTATGAGTAGGGATCCTCCCTGGTAGTTATTCCTGGTCCCAATACTCCAATTAGATCTGTGTGGTCATTATTGTATTTTCTTTCATTATCTTTTGAATCCCCCCTTCCCATGTTAATTTTTAAGGTTATCACTTTTTACAAACCCACCCATAGGATCATCTAGAAACTAGTTTAGGGTTTAAAAACCTATGGTGAGCCACTCACTTAGGGTTCCTATTCCCTTACCCCATCACAAGCCAAAGATACAAAATAACACTTCCCTATCCCGATTCATAGGTTCAAGAAACTACCCTGCGCACTCAGGCCCTTAGAGTGAGTCCTAACCTTAGCCATATACATAACAGGAACCATTGGAAGAGTGTCTATCATAATACACCTTAAATCACATCATATAACTTTCCATAACTTATTTATAGTCCTATGGATCCCTCCCGTGCACACAAGCCATTGAGAAGAGTACTAGCCTCATAAACTAAGCTCAAGTATATGCCAAGTGCAAAAACACCATATTACATCAAAAAAACCATTAATGAACATAAATACGTGATAAAAATTTCCACATTTATTGACACAACATTATGATAAACTTAAAGAAAAAAAATGAACATTAAGAGAGATACAAAGATGCAAACAGAGGCCAGGATCAAGGTTGGAAGATACAGAGAAAACCCCAAGCCAAATAGGTACCCAACACTGAAATCCATGGCTCCAAAGTTTCCAAAATAGGTCCAAATAGAGCATAAAAGTAATATAAATTATAAACAAATAAATAATGATAGGGAAATGAATGTACTATAAAATAATGAACCTATAGGTATCAATGAATCAAGTAATCTTGTCTTAGAAAGGTGGCAATATATTACATATTTAAGTTTTGATGAATCTTCTCTTGATGGTTGGTTGTAAGAGGGATATAGATCAAGAGAGGAGTAAAATAAAGTTTTAGATGTGTCCTAGTGGTTATAATCACAAGAGACCCTTTATCTACGTGAGTTTAGAGATTATTTCAGAGATCTATGCATGACTAATTTTAGAAACATATATATGACTGTCATAAAAATATTGTCTTGGTGCAGTGAGCATAAATTTTTTTTGAACCATTGGATTTTTTAATTGTCACATATGTTGGACAAAATATAATTTCACACTTCTCACCAGAGTGATTTTCATAATAAGGTTGGGTTCAAAATTATGCACAACGGAGTACAAGTATAGGAAAATAAACCATAAAAAGTACATAAAATACTTCCCAGAAACACATAGAAATACATAGAAAATAAAAAATTTACATTTCCTTTATAATACACAATATTCAATCACATATCAAAACAATATTATAGAATTTATGTAGTAAACAAACACACACACACACACACAGGAGAATTGGAGAATTCATCCCAGTTTAGACCCTACTTGGGGTCTTGCAGAGAAATTCTCTTCTCTTGGCTAGAGACTCTCTACAAATATTCAAGCCTTGAGTAGATAGCTTCCTAAAAATTTTCCTTGGGAAATCCAACTCCAAGAAATCCACACACACTTGTCTTCACCAAATAGAGACTCTCAAACTCATGGAAACTTCAAATAAATTTATGGAAAAAACAATGCAGAACACTCCAAAATCTTCCAAAAAAAACTATCCTCAAACCACACAAAAACTTCAATTGTTTATCTTCCAACTATGTGGTTGGAGGAGTTGCTTTATGGGAAGCAACTTCTCCAACATCCATAGTTCCTTGAAAAATCAAACCAATTATTCTCGTAAGCACTTAACAAAGTTTTAATAAATCTAATTAAAATATCTTTCAAAGAAAACCATAACAAGAATAATAAACAAATAGCTTTCAAGGAAAACACATAGTGCACATGGAAACCAAATACCCTAACTTCTAGGAGGTCTTGAGTTCAACTCCCTCCTAGATAGCTAGTTTTACTACAAAGAGCATTTTCTTTTTATTGCTATTTTTAATATTATTTTCACTTTTTATTTAATACCCTTCATTCAATACACTTTATTTAATTCACTTTATTTAATTATTATAAATAACATACCATTTACACAATCAATAAAAAGATACAAATATTTTTTATTTATATAAATATGGGTATATGTGTGTGCACCCACATATACACATACCTATATAACATACAATCAATTATAACATAAATATAAATTAAATAATATAGAGATATATAAGGATAATTATAACTCACAACATAAATCTCAGAACAACATTGAATCAAAACCACAACACAAACTACATTCTAATCTCCCAACTAGGGTAACCTCCTAAACATATATCTAAGTCAATGGGTAACCTTGAGAGTAATCTTGGTAATATCTTCATACAACAATTGTTCGGGGATTTTGAAGGCACGCTCAGACCTGTGTAGCCAGGTGGAGATGATGCCTAGTACCTGCATCCTGCATCACCAACCAACATGCATACACACACACACACACACATATACATATATACATATATATATATACATACATACATATATATATATATATATACATACATATATATACATGGTGTGGACCTCCTATAGGAGTAACTATGACTACCTCCCCTCATCCTACACTCACACCAAACAGTGATATCAACAAAGCATAAATAGATCAGTATGGTTAGTTTCAGAATAAACATTATTCCATATTGTATAGCAATAATGCATCATAACATAATCATGTAAATGTAAATGTAAATCATCTATTGACTTTCACAACCCAATTTAACCATCAGGCATTTACTGATAATGTCACATTATCAAATCAAGATAAATAAATCATACAATCCTCTATACATAAATCATGTCTAATTTTGAGTATAACAAGTAACATCATTAGAGTAATAAATTTAACCCCTTTAAGTGATTATAATTAATTAACCTAAGATAATCTTAAATATTAATAATGAGCATCTTGTATAGAAGCATATAGGTCTATCAGGTGATCCCTAAAATATCACTAACTCATGGGAATATATACAAAATAACATATTTATGCAATGTTATTATTTCCTGAATTAAAATATAAAGTTACAATGAGTTGGAAGAGGTTTGGTTTAAGAAACCATCATAAGAAGGATCATTCTCACATATAGCTCTTCCTAATTTCTAGTGAGCATAACTAGTACTTGATAGGGTTGGAGGGGCATTACATCATCCCTCCCTAAGATTCGACTTACTCCTAGAAGTCAGAAGTTTTTAAGCCATAAAGTGACAATATTATAAATACTTCCACTCTAGTCTATAAGGTAGAATTTTCACTTTAGGAATTAGGAGTCCTTTAAACTATATTCTAGGATTCCAAAATGCAATTAAAATTTTGAGATTCATCCTGTAAAATAAATACAGATTATTACAAGGGTTATTTCTTCTCAATGCGTACACATAAGATACTAGTATCATACTACTACCTTGGTAAACATTTTGAAACTAAAAATCATTCAAATATTGAATTGCCACATATAAAAACACATAATTTTATGGGATAAGACAAAAACAATTCTCTTTATGCAACAAGTTACTTTTTCTCATAAGGCCTATGGAAAACTTATAGTAGAATCACTAGTATCAAACTTACATACATGATGGAATTCACATCCTCTCTAAAGAATGTACCTTAAGATACCCTTTATGATTCTATTGTAACCATTTATTAGTGTTTTATTACAACAATAATCATAAAGATATTCCTAAGAAATTTTAACATGATTCATTAAGCCAAAGTTTCATCAACATTACTTATTAACTAGCTTATCTAACCAATTCCATATCCCAAAAATGCATAATAATCTTCTTATGAGTATATCTTTTCCCAACATTAACAAGTTTATTTGAATTTAGCATTTTCTCAAAATAAAAGTCATAGATTTTTTAATAAAGAGAGGGAGAAATACATGATTCCTATGGCTACCCTCTTATTCAATCAAATTTAATATGGTCAACCTACTAGACTTTTGTACATACATTTCATATTTTATCTGCATAAAAACATATTTGAGGAGTAACTACAAGTATTGTTATCCTTATGACATCGATACTATTACCTACAAATTCACATTCTTCTAATATTTCCATTTTAGGATAGTAGAAAGTTTGACTTAAATATTATTCTAATAGACATATCATTATTCCTTTCATAATAACTCATCATTCTTATATACTAGCAATTTTGTTAGCTTCAATTTCCATTTCACACACAAAATATGAACAATGTAAATAATTACTACACAATTTTGTTTAATATCATATTCTTTCCTTATAGTTGATGATTTTTCATTGGTTCAATTCAAACGACTTACACGGATCACATATAATTCATAAATCTTACCATATAATCAAACATTTCTACTTTCAACAATTATGTACTAGAATCCTATTTATTACAAAATCTTGGGGACATAGGTCCTTTACCCAAGGGTTTCCTCTAGCTAAGCACATTCTTTTTAATGGCACATTGATTTTTCCTCCTATGAAATTTAGTCTTTTAAACATATTTCTTGAGAAAGAAGGGAGAGACACATTTGATTCAACAATATATTTAATTTCTTACTTGAGAGGGTATATAAAAGAGAGATGCTTCTTAATCTTGTCATATTTTGAAATATCATATATTACCTAATTCCAACACGTTATCTCATTTTCAAGAAAATATAAGTTCCTAACTTCCTAAGTTCTTGAGGAAGGAATAAAAGATACATATACCAAACATGTTTTACAACCATCCATTATTACAATCCTTTCTATCTCAGAGACATAATCATCCCTTGTTTCCCACCATAAGTAGAACATGTTGCAAATCTATCTAGCCTTAAATAATCAGACATAAAAATCATGGCGTTATCTATCATTTATAGGGAAGCAGAGTATATAACCTTTCAAACTATTTTGGTAGTCATTCATAGTAATCATCATAAGATCAAGAATTAAGATCAACAACTTTCCTTACAATTCTATAAGATTTTCTTAGAACAAGGATAAGAATATAGTACTCAAGTATCAGAAATTCTTTACCATCTATTTGGACCACATGAATCTTATAATGAAAAACATAAATAATCCTTTCTTGCAAGATATAATAGTGGAAAAATAGAAAATATACCTTTTATGTCTAGTACTCAAGTTTCTTTTTTTTTAACATAAGGAAAATATCCAAAAAGAAGACACATCACATATCCAAGTTTGTTTGGCCAAAATAAAACATCAGTTGAAGAAACATCATAGACTCAAGTATGGTGAGTAGGCCAAGTATGAGTCCAAAGGTTCTTAGTAGACCAACCTAGGGCTTATATTTCTATCCCTATCATAATGGTTAGAATAAGTTGCCTCCTTAGGGCTTAGTTTTCTTCTGATGGGTTCTAGCTTTAGTAAAATTAGTCATTAGAGTTATCTTATTTGGGACTCCTCTGAGTCATTACTTGGATTTTTTTCTCCCACATATTCCCATGGAAACTTTCTTTGGTGAGATGATGAGGGAGAATCTGGAGCTCACTCCTAAGATCCTTTATGATGTTGGAAAGCATCTTGGAAGAGTGCTACTACATAAGTATAGCTATTGAGTTTACATAAATTAAAAGAAGAAGAGACTAAGTTAAGCACAAATAGACCCTAGAGCTCCTAGTATAGAAACCTAGGGCTCTGATACCAAATGTAATATCCATGCCAGGGAACCCATAAGGAATCAGGTCTTTGACCATAAAACACAACTAACAATTTTTATTTTTATTTTTCCTCTAACATTCTAACATTACATCATTTGTTACATTCACCTGTACATTCCTTAAGGTTCCCTTAATGAATTCATTTACTGTTATCAAGCATTGCATCTTACTACTTAATCAAATGAAGTCCATTTCCTTTTTTATTTGTTTACTCCTTAACCTTATCTATGCACAAATCAATTACATTAACAATACATAAATAAGCTTTCCATTAAGAGTCTTCACTTTCCATTTTCACTTAAGATCATTATAGAAGGAGTGTAAATTAGTTAACCATCTATTGCTAACCAGCATAAACCATTCATTGAATCATTTTTGCCACAAGTATCCCTTCTAGAAAATTATCATTTATAACCTTGTATAAATACAATTAAGAATTGAGAATAAAACCTATTTAAATAACCCTACATCATACACATTGAACTTATACATTTAAGAACATTATGAAGGAATTACATATTTTCTACTACTTTCAATAACATACATATTTCATTTCCCTTATTATTTCACTTGAAGATACCCTTCAACCCTTAGCATATTGTTTCACTATTCCACATATCAAAATGAGTTTCCTTTAAGAAGTTTGCATCTATTACTTCATTTGCAAAAGATTTCATAGAATCATTACTTTCAATTTCATTTAAAACTCACAAGAGCGATAGGGTAGGAATTACTTAATTATAATCCATGCCTGATTTACCAATATTCAATCCCCTTTTGAAACTCCTAAACCTACCCTTCCCAAATACATAACTTCTTTCTTACAATTTCTATTTACAACACAAATCAAATTACAGTTGTTGTGGATGGCTCGAAGGCATATAAAAAGATAATTACATCAAGTTTCCCAAAGCTTAAAATACATCTTTACGTCTTAATTACAAAAGATAGAGATACATGATACAAGAAAAAAACTTCACCTTTGAACAACTGAGAATCCAAGCCACGACATGAACCATGAACAATACCTCGAAAGAGATTTTCCACCCAACCATGTGAAATTGGTAGAGTTTCACTCCCCATGCTAGGAGATAGAACCAAGGTACTCTCAAGACATTAAGGCCATCTATAAGTATCAAATACCAATAAATCCAAGACTCAAAGAACAAGAATAAAGTACATAAAATATTATCATACTATAACACCGAGGTTAAGGGTCTAGGATACCACCTAAGTGATTGTCATCACACCACTTGTATATTGGGACCCTCCCTAGCAACCATGTAACCCTGGTATCCCCTTTATGATTAGGGATCCTCCCTAGTAGTTATCCATGGTCTCGGTACTCCAATTAGGTCTGTGTGGTCATTATTATATTTTCTTTCATTATCTTTTAAATCCACCCTTCCTAGGTTAATTTTTAAGGTTATCACTTTTTACAAACCCATCCGTAGGATCATTTGGAAACAAATTTAGCGTTCCTATTCCCTAACACCGTCACAATCCAAAGATACAAAATAATACTTCCATGTCCTAGTTCGTAGGTTTAGGAAACTCCCCTACACACTCAGGCTCTCAAAGTGAATCCTAACCTTAGCCATATGCATAACAGGAACTATTGGAAGAGTGTCTATCACAAGAAACCTTAAATCATAGAATATAACTTTCCACATGCATAAATAAAACTTTCCATGGCTAATGTATAGGTCTAGGGAACCCTCCCATGCACACAGGCCACTAAGACGAGAACTAGCCTCATAAACTAAGCTCAAGTATATGCCAAGTGCAAAAACACCATATTAAATCAAAAAAACCATTAATGAACATACATAGGTGATAAAAATTTCCACATTCATTAACACAACATTATGATAAAATTAAATTAAAAAAATGAACATTAAGAGAGATTCAAAGATGTAGACAGAGACCAGGATCAAGGTTGGAAGATACATACCAAACCCCAAGCCAAATAGGTACCCAGCACTGAAATCCATAGCTCTAAAGTTTCCAAAATAGGTCCAAATAGAAAATAAAAGTAATATAAATTATAAAATAACAAAGATTGATAGGGAAATGAATGTACTATAAACTAATGAAATACCGATACCAAATAATCAAGTAATCTTGTCTTAGAAAGGTGGCAAGATATTACATATTTAAGTTTTGATGAATATGCTCTTGTAGGTTGGTTCCAAGAGGGATATAGATCAAGAGAGGAGTAAAATAGAGTTTTAGATGTTTCATAGTTGTTATAATCATAAGAGACCCTTTATCTATGTGAGTTTAGAAATTATCTCAAAGAGATATGCATGAGTAATTTTAGAAACATATATATGACTCTCATAAAAATACAGTCTCGGTGCGGTCAGCATAACATTTTTTTGAATAGTTGGATTTTACTAATTTTCACATATGTTGGAAAAAACCTAATTATGCACATTCTTACCAGAGAGATTTTCATAATAAATTTGGGTTCAAAAGTTATGCACACCGGAGTATGGGTATAGGAAAAGAAACCATAAAAACATACATAAAATACTTCCCAGAAACACATAGAAATACATAGAAGATAAAACATTTACATTTCCTTCGTAATACACAATATTAAATCACATATCATAAAATATTATAGAATTTATGTAAAAAACACACACACATGAGAATTGGAGAATTCATCCCAGTTTAGACCCTACCTGGGGTCCTGCGGAGAAATTCTCTTCTCTTGGCTGGAGACTCTCTGCAAATATTCAAGCCTTGAGTAGATAGATTCCTAAAAACCTTCCTTGGGAAATCCAACTCCAAGAAATCCACACACACTTTTCTTCACTAAATAGAGACTCGCAAACTCATAGAAACTTCAAATAAATTTATGGAAAAATCAATGCAGAACACTCCAAAAATCTTCCAAAAAAAACTCTCCTCAAACCACACAAAAACTTTAATTTTTTATCTTCCAACTATGTGGTTGGAGGAGTTTCTTTAATGGAAGAAACTTCTCCAACTTCCATAGTTGGTTGAAAAATCAAACCAATTATTCTCGTAAGCACTTAACAAAATTTGAATAAAATTAATTAAAATATCTTTCAAAGAAAAAAATAAAAAGAATAATAAACAAATATTTTTCAAGGAAAACACATAGAGCACACGAAAACTATATAGCCTAACTTCTAGGAGGTCTTGAGTTCAACTCCCTCCTAGATAGCTAGTTTTACTACAAAGAGCATTTTCTTTTTATTACTATTATTAATATTATTTTCACTTTTTATTTAATACACTTCATTCAATACACTTTATTTAATTCACTTTATTTAATTATTATAAATAACATACCATTTACACAATCAATAAAAAATAAATAAAAATTTATTTATATAAGCATGGGTATATGCATGTTCACCCACATATACACATAACTATATAACATACAATCAATTATAACATAAATATAAATTAAATAATATAGAAATATATAAGGACAATTCTAACTCACAACATAAATCTTAGAACAACATTGAATCAAAACCACAACACAAACTGCATTCTAATCTCTCAACTAGAGTAACCTCCTAAACATAAATCTAAGTCCATGGGTAACCTTGAGAGTAATCTTGGTAATATCTCCACACAACAACAGCTCAAGGATTTTGAAGGCATGCTTAGAGTTGTGTAGCCAGGTGGAGATGATGCCCAGTGGTTGCATCTAGCATCACCAACCAACATGCATATATATATATATATATATATATATATATATATATATATATATATATATATATATATATATATATATATATATATATATATATATATATATATATATATATATATATATATATATATATATATATATATATCATCAGATTGTGGAAAACAAGGAGGTAGAGTGTGACATCATGTGGAACTCCTTTAGGAGTAACTACAACTTCCTCCCCTCATCCTACACTCACACCAAACATTGATACCAAAAAAACATAAATATATGAGTATGGTTAGTTTCAGAATAAGCAATTATTCAATATTGTATAGCAATTCTATCATCTTAAAATGGAAGCACTTCCATGTTAAGATTATTTAGCCCTCTGATTGAGTGGTCTAGGGTCATGTTAAGTGCCTTGATTGGATCTTTGCATGTATCTGGCTATTTCCCCCATGTTTTTCTTCTCTCCTCCTTATTTCCAACCTTTTCTGGACAATTTTCTCTGAGAATCTAGAGTTTTTTTACTGTCTGGGTTAAAAACAACCTCGTAGGGTCAAGGATGACCTAGACCCCAACCTAGGTTAGGTATGACCTTGACCCTGACCTAAGGTGGTGTCTACCTCATCCTTGACCCCAGGTCCAATTTTCAGATTCTAGGAGTTATGGGATGTCGGGCTTCGGAAAGTTTCTTTTTTCCCACTTCCAGGTTGGCCATTTCAGGTTTCAGAATGGTAAATCCTTAAATTGCATTTAATTTGGATCCATTTCTAGGGGTTAAGGTTAATTGGGATTTAATTCTCCAATGTCGGCCTTCTCTAGAGGTTTTTGCCCTAGATCACTATAAAAGGAAGCCTTCCTCTCTCATTTTTACACATCAAGTTTTGCAATCAAGAATCCATCTATAATTAATGATCTACCTCTCAAGCAAGTAAGAAGGAAAAGGAAAGAAACAAAGCATTCATTCATCTTCAAGCCTAGCATTCAAGTCATCAAGCATGCAAGCATTCATCAAGGAGATCCATTGTTAGCCATTGAAGGATTCAATCTCTTTGGAGCCCCCTTGAAGATTTCTCCATACATATTCATCCAAGCCTCTTCCTATCCAAAGATCCATTCAAGATTGGTGTTGAAGATCTAATGCCATTTATTTGAGACATCCTACATTTCTACATTCATTTGGAGCATTCCTACTTGTGGATTCAAGGATTCGAATCCTCCACAAGGACTTCAACATAAGCAAGGTGAATAGTTCCATTTAATTTTGTTTATACATATTACTATTTCAATTCAATTTCAAGGTTAATTCCTAAATTGGGGTTTAACCAAAGAAAACCCCCCATCCAAATAACAAAAACCATTTTTCTTGCAGGTACAAGTACAAGACAGTGAATTGAAGTGCAGATTCAAATACCCTTTTCGCTAAACTTCTGAGATCCATGAACAGATTTTCCATCAGAGCCATTTGGGTCGAGGAGGACCTTTAGTGAGTGGTAGGAGCCTACCCCAAGGTAAGACCTTTCTCCACTATATGGGTCAAGGATGACTTGCTTCCTGAAAGATAAAAGTTTTCTGGGTTTTCTTTGTCTCAGCATTTCCAGTCCGAAACAGGTTGCAGAATTGCCTAAAACTGAACACAGACATCAAAAATCAGCATTTTCTAGATCTTCCCTATTTTGAGGTTAGTATTTTCCTTCTATTTATTTCATATTTCAAGCACATACTTTCTATATTAGATTATTGTATTTTCTCCTTTATTCATATTCTTCATTGTTTGATTCTTTTGTGCATTGATCACTTCTTTTTGATTGATCCATTTGGATCTTTCCTTTTGGGAATTTGGATTGAGGATAGGTCTTATATTCCACCCCTATATCATACATCTTACCCCTATTCAAATTCAAATATCATTCATTTAGGTGATTCCATATCACACCTATTCATTTTGGTGAACCCGACATACTTACTCTCCTTTATTTTGTGGAAATAGATGCCCTATTGTGTTTTGTGGTGTTAGATTTACTTTTATATTATCTTGTTGATGTTAGATTTTCCCTTTGTGTTAAATCTTGCATGGTAATAAGATTTCAAAAATACAAAAAAATTGCAAAATTTATTTCAAAATACAAAAATATTCATGCTTTGTGTTCTTAGTTTAGTTCATTTGCATTGCATTGGTTTATGAGCTTTACTACTACTAGTCCTACTTATAACATTCCAGTTAGAAGAATTCATAGACTCATGGGTGCCTTTGATCCTGAATCTTCCTCTCCTTTCCTTAGAATCCTGGATGATAATTTGATTCTTCATGATTCTAATCCTATTATGGAGCAACACTCTTCTCACTCATCTCATGATGAGGATGATGCTTTAAGAGTTCCTCCTAAACAAGTCCAAAAAATTTCAACTAAACTTGATAAAATGGGTAAATGGCTTATTCAAGAAAACCATAATCAATATTCTATTCAAGCAATAGAGGCTATTAAGAAAGTTCTTCATGATAGTGGTCAAGGTGTTAATCTTCTTTGTGGTATTACTCAGCTCGTGCATTCAAATGTTAAACCTTTAGCTCAAGAAGCTCAAGATTTAGGGTTGATTCCTCTTGTCACTAGTATAGAACCTTCTTCTAATCCTTTACCTAGTGTTCCTACCTATACTCCTTCTTTGGTGACTATGACGGTTCCCTCTATTCCTATGAGTGTTCCTCCTATGTCCCTACCCACATCACAACCTTCTTATCATAATGTTCCTTTTACTTATTCCAATCCACTTCCAATTGTAGTTACAAGTGTTCCTCAAATTGTGTCTTCTATTCCTATAGCTTCTTACACTTTACCTAGTGTTTCTAATGTTGCTATTCCTCCTATTTCCTCTAATGATTCAACAATCATCATTTTGGCTCAAACTATGTCATCCTTACAACAACAGCTTGCTTCCTTAACTCAAAACAAGTTTAGCATTCCTACATGTGACATGGGAAGTCCTTTATCCTAAGACATTATTCATACTCCTGTTCCTCAAGAAGTTGATATGCCTCATCTTGAGAACTATAATGGAAAAGGAGACCCTATGCATCATGTTAAAACATTTCAAATCCTTTTTAGTGATTATGCTCATGATCATAGGATTTTAGCCAAACTATTTGCTAGAACTTTTCATGACAAGGCATTACAATGGTATTGTTCCTTGCCTCCTTATTCTATTGATTCCTTCCCACAACTTGCCAATGCTTTTATTCAACAATTTCAAAACAACATTGGCCCGCAAGTGTCTTTGACTGATTTTATGCATTGTAAACAAAGTGCTAAGGAAAAATTGACTGAATTTATTGGTATATTTAAGCATTTATATTCTCATATTTCCTATCATGTTCCTGATATTGATATTCAACATATGTTTATTTCAAATTTGCAAAAGGAAGTTAGAGATAAGATTCTACTTACTAAATTTACCTCTTTTCAATAACTTTGTGGAGTGCCTCATCATTATCAATTACAAGTGAGCCAATTTGAGAGCACCAATCCAATGGATCCTATTCCAGTTGATAAAAGTGATGCTGCTCCTAATCCAAACAAATTTCAAAAATTAAACAACTATGTCAAGATAAAAATACAAGCGAATGCAATTGTTGATCAAGTTGTTGCATCTCACAATGCCACTTCGGCATCCACTTCTTTTTGATTAAATCATACGTTTACTCCTCTTTTTTAATCTTTACATTCTATTATGAATAGGTTGTTAACTACTAATATGATTACTTTACCTCCTATTTGACCTCTTTTACCTACTATGATTACATCTAGATCTTTTGATCCTAAATCTTTTTGTCAATATCATCATCAGAATGGTCATGATACTGAGAAGTGTTATTCTTTAAAACATAAGGTTCAAGACTTAATTGGTTCTAATGCCTTATATGTTGATAATCTTGATGGTAGTGGGAATAAATATATTTCTCCTCCTAATCAAAACCTTCAAATCTATACGAGTGCTTTACCCACGCATGATACTAATACCATTGCTCAACCATCTTCTATAGAACTTGTGTATGATTCAAAGATGGATGATCTCAATTACATTGTTAATCAAGTGGAGCATGTTGCTCAATCTATATCTCCACGTCAACCTCAACCTCAACTTCAGCCTCAACCAAAACCTAAGCCTAAATTGAAAACTCAACCTAAACCTCGACAACAACTTAAGAATAAAAGACCTCGAGAAGTTTTGATTACCTTTGATGATTCTAAGACTATTATAGCTCCTGATGGTCCCCTTTATATTTATGCTAGGATTTCTCATAAACCTACTTGTGGTTGTCTTGTTGATCCTACATCCTCAGTCAATGTTATTACTGAAGAAAATCTTTTTATGAAAAACTTGCAATGTGATTCTTATGATACATCAGATGTGTGGATTCAAACTTTTAATGGTTTTCTTTATCCATCATTTGGTTCTATTAATTTACCGGTTGAACTTTGTACAAAAATTGTGAACACTACCTTTGTTGTTGTTCCCACTTCTAATCAGTTTCAAGTTAAACTTGGTTTGTTGTGGTTAAATGTCATGCATGTTGTTGCTTCACCTATCCACAAATGTATTAAGTTTGTTCATGATGAAGAAGTGATGATGGTTAATCATAGTTTATATCAACCTTCTAGGCCCAAGGATTGTTCTACTCTTGACTTCTATTGGCCTTCTTTACCTAATTCATGTCCTTCTCGACCTAATAATCTTTTCCATTCATATCAAGCCTATAAGCATTGTAAGATTCTTGAATTAAGTGTATCTCTGATGGATCTTAATCATGGTATTTTTCCTACACCTTCTATACCTCCTTTATCCATGGATTCTAGTTTTGTTAATCAAGTTCCTACTATTGTTGATAATCCTATTAAACCTCCTAAAGAACCTGTGAAGGATCCTGTGATTGTTCCTCCTAGTTCTCAACGTATTTCAAGTAAAGAAAATTGTAATTGATCTACTAATGAACGTCGTAAAAAGTGTCATGCTCATGGTAAAGCTCATAATTTTGTTCTTCAAAATTCTTTACTTTCTTCTAATAAACCTATGCATGATGAAGTTGTTGTTAATAATGATGTTAAGATGCATGGTTATGATGATTCTATTTGTATCTTAGATCCTATTTTAATTAATCTAGATGAAGAAGATACTCTTGATGATATTGATGATGTTAATGATGAATATGAGACTATTGACATTGATATTGATTTACCTAATATGCTTTCATCATAATTAACACTTACACCTAGTATCGAACATTGTGATTCTCAAGAGGATCCTTGTTTAGAACTAGCTATCATTCCTACTGTGTTGGATGTAGTCCCTCTTGTGAGTTACCCACCTTCCCTAAATGATATAGAATGAGATGGGGAGAGTAGGTGGCATGCTTGATCAGCTTGTCCTTTATGGTATCTTTGTTATGTGTTTTCCTGTTGTATTGTCCTTCTCCCGTAATGTGTTTGCTAAATGTTGTTAGATTCTTTTTTACAACCCTTTTTACTTAGTTGGTGCAAGGTGATAAAAGGAATCAAACCTATTGTAGCACTAATTCAAGACATGGCAGCATTGATTCTTTTTGTTCTCCATGTTATGGTCTGAAAAGATTCTTCTTTATATTTCTTATGTGATCTTTCCTCCATTGCGATTGTAGTTCTACTTTCTTTAGGGAATAATGTTAATTAATTTGTAATAATATCATATATATATTATCTTATGATCATACTGACCCCACGGTAGCTAGATCCCTTATGTGTTCTCTATATGTTTATGTGGTATTTCCCTTGATTTGTCTTTGTCTAGGGCATTTCGGAGTGGAAATGTAATTAGTGGAGTTGTTTATGTTTTCGTTAAATCTATTGCTCCTATTAAAGTGTTAGCAATGAATTTAATGTTGGGGCATATGCTCTTCTCACCTATTGCCCACGTGCATTTTTCAATACACATATATTATTTTTCAAGATACCTTTTCTCCCTTTTTGGATTAGTGACTAATCCTTAAAGCATGGATTTATATTTTAGGATCTCTTTATCCCTCTAGTTTCAAATATATTTATGATCCCTTAAGGTCAGAGGTGTCCTTAAGACTGGATCTCTTTTGTTTTTGGTTTTTCTCTTATGGAATAGAATATTCCTAAGGGTGAATCCTTGATGGGTTGACTAGTGAGTAGTCACATTCACTAGGCGGTTCAATTCCTTCTTTCTAGTTGTGCTATTTACTTGTGTGGTTCACAATGGGACATAAGTTCTCATTGGGCAAGATAATCACACACACACTCTCTCTCTCTCTAGGGATGTCTCTCTTATTGTGATCATGGAGTTGATGAAGAATTAAGTCCCTGGGGGCTTGAGGTTTCTCTTTGTCCCTTTGATTATGATAACATTACCTTTTCATTATGATCTCCTTTACCAAGAGTTTGCATCGAGTCCATACACTTGCTAAAGTGGGGGCTTAATGTATTGTTTTAAAATGGAAGAACTTCCATGTTAAGAGCATTTAGGCCTCTGAGTGAGTGGTCTGGGGTTTTAAGTGCCTTGATCAGGTCTTTGCATGTATCTGGTTGTTTCCCCCTATTCTTCTTCTCTCCTCCTTATTTCCAACCTTTTTCGGATAGTTTTCTCTGAGAATATGGAGTTTTCTAATTGTCTAGGTCAAAGATGACCTGGTAGGGTCAAGGACAACCTAGACCCTGACCTAGGGTGGTGTCTACCTCATGCCTGACCCCAGGTCCAATTTTTAGATTTTGGCAGTTACGGGATGTCGGGCTTCAGAAAGTTTATTTTTCTTGCTTTCAGGTTGGCCATTTCAGGTTTCAAAATGGTTAATCCTTAAATTACATTTAATTTAGGTCCATTTATAGGGGTTGAGGTTAATTGGGATTTAATTCTCTAATGTCAGCCATCTCTAGAGGTTTGTGCCCTAGATCACTATAAAAGGAAGTCTTCCTCTCTCATTTTTACACATCAAGTTTTGCAATCAAGCATCCATCTACAATTCATGATCTAGCTCTCAAGAAAGAAAGAAGGAAAAGGAAAGGAAGAAAGAATTCATTCATCTTCAAGCCTAGCATTCATTCATCTTCAAGTCTAGCATTCAAGTCATCAAGCATGCAAGCATTCATCAAGGAGATCCATTGTTAGCCATTGAAGGATTCAATCTCTTTGGAGCCCCATTGAAAATTTCTCCATCCATATTCATCCAAGCCTCTTCCGATCCAAAGATCCATTCAAGATTGGTGTTGAAGATATAATTCTATTTATTTGAGACATCCTACATTTCTACATTCATTTGGAGCATTCCTACTTGTGGATTCAAGGATTCAAATCCTCCACAAGGACTTCAACATAAGCAAGGTGAATAGTTCCATTTACTTTTGTTTATACATATTACTATTTCAATTCAATTTCAAGGTTAATTCCTAAATTGGGGTTTGACCAAGGCAAAACCCCCATCCAAAAAACAAAAACCATTTTTCTTTTAGGTACAGGTACATGATAGTGAATTGAAGTGCAGATCCGAATACCCTTTTCAGTGAACTTCTGAGATCCGTGAATAGATTTTCTGTCGGAGCTATTTTGGGTCAAGGATGACCTTCAGTGGGGGGTAGGATCCTACCCCAAGGTAAGACCTTGCCCTACTATCTAGGTCAAGGACAACCTACTTCCTGAAAGATAAAAGTTTTCTGGGTTTTCTCCATCTCGCCATTTCCAGTCTGAAACAAGTTGAAGAATTGCCTGAAACTATGCACAGACATCCAAAATCAGCATTTTCCAGATCTGTCCTATTTTAAGGTTATTATTTCCCTTCTATTTATTTCAGATTTCAAGCACATACTTTCTATAGTAGATTATAGGATTTTCTCCTTTCTTCATATTCTTCATTGTTTGATTCTTTTGTGCATTTATCACTTCTTTTTGATTGGTCCATTTGGATCTTTCCTTTTGGGAATTTGGATTGAGGATAGGTCCTATATTCCACCCCTATATCATACATCTTACCCCTATTCAAATTCAAATATGATTCATTTAGGTGATTCCATATCACACCTATTCAGCAATAATGCATCATAACATAATCATGTAAATGTAAATGTAAACCATCTATTGACTTTCACAACCAAGTTGAATCATCAGACATGTACACATAATGTCTCATTATTAAATCAAGATAAACAAATCATACAATCCTCAATACATAAATCATGTCTAATTTTGAGTATAACAAGTAACATCATCAGAGTAACACATCTAACCCCTTTAAGTGATTATAATTAATTAACCTAAGATAATCTCAAATATTAATGATGAGCATCTCACATAGAAGCATATGGGTCTATTAGGTGATCCCTAAAATATCACTGACTCATGAGAAGATATACAAAAGAACATACCTATGCAATGTTATTATTTCCCAAATTAAAATATGAAGTTACGGTGAGTTGGAAGAGGTTTGTTTTAAGAAACAATCATAAGAAGGATCATTCTCACATATAGCTCTTCCTAATTTCTAGTGAGCATAACCAGGACTTGATAGGGTTGGAGGGGCATTACAATACATATAAACAAAATTTCATGATAATATTTTAAATCATTAACTAACTTTCATAAAACAATTTTAGTATCCAAACATATACTTATAATGTTTCATCATCGAATAAAAAAAAAACATAGAATCCATAATACTCAATGTCATAATCATGCCAGTCAAAAATATCAAGGTACTAGGGTGGGAATTATACTGACATTGAGGATATTTAATTTTATTTTGGCATGCTTGCTCATATGTTTAAGTTTGATTTGAGTGCCGACTTGTAAAATATTTTAGGGTTCTAGCACCGACCTAGAACAAGTATACAAATGGTTATAAAAATAACCAAGATAGATTTGGATCATGTTGTTATGGTATGTGGTGATTGAAAAATATTTTTGAAGACAATATAGGTGTAGTAAAGTTCTTTGAGCAGAAAAATTGATCAAAAATACATTGGATCTCTCATGCATTGAGTGCAAATATCAGGTCATTTTTTACTTGTTGATTCTAATAGATTGGAAAGCTAAATCCTTTACCTAGGTCACTCCTAATAGGGTGAGAAGGATTTTTAATAGGATCTAAATTGTAAATCCTCTAACCAGGTGGCTCTCTAATTAGAGTTTGAAATTGTAGTGCCTCCCTTGTTTACCCCTTTGAACGAACATCCTAATGTTGTGGTTTTGACTATCATTCTCGAATGGTAAGGTCATGTTGGTCCCATGTGAGGGAGAATCCACTAGGAGGATTGTTTTGAAGTGAGTATCGATGTTTTGCATGAACTAGGAGACGTAGGATATGGTCTTGAATCGCATTCCAGAGACCCTTAGAGTAGGGATGAGTCATTCATGTGGTTTTAGTGATTGTTACCTGCATTATGGTTGATGGCATCATGAGATGTTATTTTCCCAAATTCTCCTTATGTTTATCAGGAGTTTTCTTTGGAAGTCATATCAGGTGTTTTAAGAGATTCTATCTTGGTATTATCTTTCTGTATAATGGACTCGGTAATTAGAAATTTATGTTGTTGCATTGTGATTTGTGTCCTGGTGGATAGAGGTTTGATTACCATTGTGATGTACTCTTTTCATGTTACTTATACACTCAAAATCCTAGGATGCTCTGTGTTTAAAATAAGATTAATTTAATTCAACTAATCTTTGTGATAATCCTATCAAGTGCATGTTTTATAGAAATTGTATTGGAATAAGGTAGTTTAAATAATAAAAGGGTGATATATATATATATATATATATATATATATATATATATATATATATATATATATATATATATATATATATATATATATATGTATATGTATATGTATATATGTATATGTATATGTATATATATATATATATATATGTATATATATATATATATATATATATATATATATATATATATATATATATATATATATATATATATATATATATTCTAATGTAGTTAAATATTGTTCCCGTGTGTATGTAATCTCTAGAAAAAAATGGAGTAGGGAAGGTGTGAGTGTACCACTACTGAATGTTGAAATGTTTCTATTTGGATATGAATGCTTACATAAAGGACTATTTGAATTTATTTTATGTTGAGACATGTATTAATAGAAAAGTGATTATTAGATTCTGATGTTGAATGGGAAATTTCATATAGAACACTTTGATGTTATAATAATGCAAGAAAAAAAGTGAATCATTTGAAATGTAGCTTGTGAATAATTTAGGACTTATTTTCATGCTGGATTATTAGGTCTTGACTTCTAGTATTGATGAATTATTTAATTTAGAATATTATGCCATAATTTCATGTTTATACAAGAAGAGTTTATGTGATGATGATATAGGACTTTTACTTTCATGCTATTTATTAGGTCATGAGCATAGTGATCGATGAATCTTGATTTAAGTATGATACCTTGATGTTACATTCATGTTACGAAAATTTATGAGAAATGATCATGATTATTATGTAGTTGAATTATCATGTATCATTTTATTCTTGACTTTCTATGCTTTAGAAATGCTATGTTGAAAATGATGAGAATTATTATGAAATGCAGTTAGAAATTTATGACGTTAAGAATGTGATTTTTAGATGTATTCTATTTTATATATGTTATTGACATTTCATGAGCTACTGATATTTTGTCAAGTGTGCAGTTAAGACCATGGATATATTGAGGGAAATTAAAGATGGATACTTGTAAAATCTTGTCAAGCCAAGGTTATCTTGAAGGGGAGAAATTAACCTCATTATAATGTTTATTGTTGTAAAGTGATGCATGATTGTATTTATTTGATTATGTTTATTGTACTTTATTTTTAGTCCACTTGGCATGCCATGTGTATTGTGTTGTAAAGTGATTTATTTTTGGTGTCAATTAACACATGTCATGTGAGTGGCATGACCAAGTGTTTTATGTGTGTGAGTGGTCTTCTATTTTTAGGAGCCATGAGTGGGAATCTCTTTCATTTTCATGTGTAATCTTTTGGTGGTCTTTTGAGTGGCATTTAGTGACCCTTTAAGGTAGTGGAGGTTAAAAATAGGCTACCTCATAGTGGTACCATGAGTTGGGGGTCAAATTTTGACCATTATGATGTGTTTTGGCTATTTTGCCCTTTCAAAAGATGCTCTTTAGAAAAGTGATGAAATTTGAGATGCAAGCCAAGCCCACTCCTCATTTTGAATTTTAAGATTGAATTTCCTCCTCTTGTTTGAAAGGATTAGGGTTTTCCTTCTTAAGGAGATGGATGGAAAATTTGAAGGTAATTGCCCACTCTCCAATTTTTGGATACTTGAGAGTTTGTGAGTTTTTGGATCTTGTTTTGGTTTTGAGGATTTTGATTGTTGCATAGCAAAGGAGGAGGCTAGTTGGAGAAAGCTCATCTCAACCCTCATTATCATTAGCTTGGATTGAGGTTGGATCTTGAAAACTCTTTGTCTTAATGTTATGTACATGATTTATTTTATTGTGTTATGTGAATGCTTAGTGTTGTAAGTAATTGTTTGGCATTTTGGCTTATGCATACTTGTGGTGTCTTCATTCCTTTGTTGCATTGTTTTCCTTGTAGTGTGCAAGGCCAAACTCACCCTTGGGAGGGAAGAGAATCTTGATGGGTGAAGGAAAAAAGTTGGGACTACTCATCTAGTCTAGAGTACTTCCTCTAGGAGGAAGGGTGTTGAAATTAGGAGAGATAGGGTATTGAGAGGGGAGGGGTGAATCAGTGCCCACAAAAACTTTAACACATCAACCTTTCAGATCTACAACAACAAATAGTAGTAACCTTGAAAAATAACTTGTATCTAATACATGTATCATTCATCCATTCAACTTGTGAAAGTAAACAACATGAAATCAAAAATATAATAGTCCCATAACACAAGTATTTTGGTAATGCAGAAACCCTTTTCAGAAGGTAAAAACTGCGGTGGGGATGACACCCACAAATTCTTCACTATTGTAGATAGAAAAGGTTTCCCTGTTAGGGCTACAAGTTTTGATCACTTTTGGTGATCTGTGTGTGTGAAAATTGTACCTAATCTGTAGACACAACACTCAGTAAAACATTAGAGGTTAGCAAAAACCGAAATCGTGCAAAATTGAAAACTATGTAACCAAGTGATTTATTGCCTTCTAATAGGTGTGAGATTGATGTTCTTAGATTGTAATCGAGATCAGTGACCTAGACGACACCTAAATGAAGGATTTGAATGCAAAAGATGGATATGAAATTGAATGCAATTAATCTATATTTTTGATATTTTCTATGCAATAAGAATGATAAAAACCGATATGAATCTATGCTAGATGAAATTGATATGCTATGAATTGATCTATCTAACAATGATATGCAAAGCTATGAAATTCTATGCTATGATATGAAAAATATGCAATTGAAATTGATCTCACAAAGCTTTGAATTCGCAAGTTGATTCTTTCAAGCTCCAATTGTGCAAATTCTCCAAATCTGATATGCTATGATTCCTGTAGAGTAAGTTTGCAATTTGCGAGATGATTGAGAGATGAATTATGAAGAGCTGAGCATTGTTTTTATAGAAATCCAAGGCTTTGGAGGTGCATGAAAAAAAGCCATAAATCACTCAAATAACTTAGGTTGATTTTTGTGTTATTTTTAAATAAAGGATAATTAACTCACAAAAACATGCAAAAGCTAAGCTTTAACTCAAAATAGAGTTTAGCTTCAATTGATAATTGATAGTTGTTTGCTTTTATGATTGTGCATGTTTTATTTATGAATTAATTTAATAATAAAGTGATTTATTTCCAACTTAACTGCTTTTAAAAATAAAACAATTGATTTATGGGTTAATCAATTATTTAATCAAATTTTTATTAAAAACTATATTATTAAATAATGACAACTTACTTTAATTAATTAAATAAAAATTTAATCAATTATTCATAGGATATTTGGATTTATTGTCAAAATTAAATAATATAATTAATAATAGATAGAATTAAATTTAATTACACAATTAAGTGGCAAGATATTAAATCTAATTAATTAAATATAAAAATATTCAATTAATCAAGCTTTAGGATAAATGTGATTTATTGCCAAATAATTATAAAATTAAAGATAATTATGATGATTAGGAATATTACTAGGAATATTCCCCGATGCAGAATTTTAAGATAATCAATTAGGATTCGATGATGTTTAGATGTTCCTTAGATTAAGACTTTGATGTCGATTTCATTCGAATTGAAGATGTAGGAGATTAATGAACTTATAGCCCATTTTTGGGGTATTACAGTTTACCCCTCTTTGAATTACTGTGTGAAGCACAGTGGTTCAAAGAAAGTCTATGTTTGATAGAGATATGAAACTGATTCGAAAGATAAACCGATCTCAAGATAGAAATCGATTGAGAGATATTGAGATAGGAGGTCCTGAATGACCAGAGATAATGTTCACTGTAGCAGCAATGAACCTATGATTGTGAAAAAGTAACAAAATGCCTGATTCTGAACCTTAGGATTGATAAGAAGTGAGTGACCCATTCTAGACTTGATTGTCTTAGCAGAACTAGCAGGTATCACATCCGAACCCTTCAGTTGCCGAAGAACCAAGGAAAGAACACTATGATCCGATGGTTACAAAAACTGATACAGTTTACAAGATTAGGAGAATACCAGATTGATATGGATCTCGATGAATCTGATATGCCCCAAGTGATGATAGATTTGCCTTGAGCGATGAGGACTTTTGATGAATCAGTAACTAGACGTGATTGTTTGTCTTGATCACTGATGAAAGATATTGATAGACTTTATCGATAGAATTTTGATTTACAGACTTTGAATGATGTGCAATACCATGCCCCCTTCGGGATTAAAATTGAAATCTGACAAGAAAAGTCAGTGTTATAGTTTAGAAGCATGTTAATTGATTTGAGAAGTGGTTATACACATCCGAGAACACATTCTGCATCGTTTGGAGGTCCTGGAGACCAAGTTTGACTAGGTTAAACCATGAGTTGACCATGGTTGACCAAGTTGAAATTTTGATAGTTTGATGTAAGATAATCAATTAAGTTGAATTATGGATTTCTGTGATGATAGAAGGTCGAATATGCAAGCAGTTAATAATATGAATGATCTTAGATTTGAATTTTGATCCCGAAAAAGGATTCTACTTGCTATTTCATTAGAGGAACCTTCGTGTGAGATTCAGCTCTTGTTAGACTTGAATATGCAATTTGAAGAATCATTTAAGCATTGAAGTTCGTTTAATCATTGTGAGATCATGCAAACATGCAAAATGCAATGAGACATGCAAAATGAAATGAGACATGCAAAATGAAATGCAACATAAGACCTAGGACCTAGTCACTGATCATATGTCAATTTGTTATCATCATTGAACTTTTAGGTAACCGGATAAATCAATACAATGCCCACTAGCCATGAAACCATAGACATATGAATATTGATTTGTATGTGCAAGAATCAATACAACCCCCACTGGTCAAACAACCATGGACATATGAATATTGATTTTATTTTTGGAATGTTGGAGTAGATATAAGCACCAAGGCACAAACGCCAGGATGACCTGAATATCATGTCCATTTTGATATAGCAATTTGTACAAGCATCAAAACATGAACATCGTGATGACCTGAGTATGCCTTGTGTTTAACATACACATCAAACAATCAAAAGATCATTCTAAATCCAATGTGAATTACCCGTAGTGACCCTTTATCATTCACATCCTTAGGCAAGATTGCGTTCCACAGTAGGAGAAAGAACTTACTCAAAAAGACAATAGTTAGATCAAACTTCCTTGAATTGTCTGGGTATCAATGGTCGAGGTACGCATGGCCATCCAATTCGAGATAGAGGCTCTTATAGTCGGACACCATTTCAATCCAGAATTTCCAAAGTTGTTAGATTTTCACATACAAGCAGAAAACAAAGAAAAGATTATGCCCCCAGTCATCACTCTCTAAATCCTATAAAGGACATCATTGAAGAGCTCGAAGGGACACAATATGCAAAAATCTCAATGTGAATCAGTAAGCATACAAGGAGATAAAAGCATGTAAAAAGCATAGATTGTTTTCAATTGAGTTTTGATGTTTGATTGCATTGTTGTAGATGCAAAATCTTTTCTGGAGACAAGATAGACTGACTGACTCACATGAAGCTTCAAAGGACTCTGACTAGATAGGATATGTCTAAGATACATTGGAGGCCATAGGACATGACATTGATTGCCCCCAAGTGTTAAACATTGATAGGATACAGACGCTTGAGTTGGTTGGTGTACAGACCGACTTATTGAAAACTAGAAATGCAAAAACAAACCGGGAGATATGTACAAACTAAAGCAAAACTGAAAGTTGGGAAAGACCAAGATTGTGCTGATAGATGGAGCATTTGGAACAAGTGGCACCCGTTTGCCAGGTTTTCACCATCTTGGCAGAGATTCTATTTTTGCTACCAAGGCGCCTGTTTCCAGGTTTTCACCAAGACACTTTTTCTTCTTTTTCATTTTTTCAATTTTTTTTTGAATTTTTGGATTTTTTTTAATTTTTTTGCGAATCATCAAGGCACCTATTGCTAGGTTTTCACCAAGATGTTCATTTTTTTTAGGAATTTTTCAATTTTTAAGATTTTTTCAGGACATTTACCAAGCACTGAATGCCTTAGGCGTAGAATTTCTTCAGATGGAGAACATTGATTGGTTCTCAGAGCTATTCTCCTTCAGTCATTGAGAGTTGATAGGCACCAGAGCCAAAAGTAGAAGTGATTACAAAGGGACCCAGCCAATTGGGTTCGAACTTCCCCTTGCGTTCTCGATGGGATTGATTTTTAGGATTTTCTCTCAAGACTAGATCACCAACTTGAAATTCTCTATGTCTGACTTTCTTGTTGTAGCCTCTAGACATTCTCTTCTGATATACTCTAAGATGATCATACGCTGCTTGTCTGTGCTCATCTAGTAATTCAAGTTCTTGTAACCTAGACACTCTGTAGTCTTCATCAGTGACAAGTCCATGCATTCTGATTCTAAGTGATGGGATTTCAACCTCAATAGGCAATACTACTTTAGACCCATAAACTAAAGCAAAAGGTGTAGCCCCTATACGCATTCTGATACTAGTCCTGTAGGCCCAGAGAGCTGGATTGATCATGAGATGCTAGTCTCTTCCTATTTTATTCACTGTTCTGTGCAAGATCTTCAGGAGATTTTTGTTTGAAGCCTTAGCTTGTCCATTCCCTTGAGGATAGTAAATAGAAGACCAATGTTGTGTAATCTTGAATTTAGCACATAAGTCATCTAGATCCTTGTTTTTGAATTGTCCCCCGTTATCTGTGATTATAGAGTGAGGGATCCCATATCTGCAAATGATGTAGTTCAGGATGAACATAGAGATCTGTTTCCCCGTTGCTTGTGTTAGAGGAACTACTTCTACCCATTTTGTAAAATAATCTGTGGTTGTGATTATATGGGTATGTCCATTAGAAGAGTGTGGATGGATAGCACCTATGAGATCAAATGCCCATTGTTGAAAAGGCCATTGTGTAGTAAAGGGAATCAGATCTCTCCCTGGAGCATGAATCAAGTTTCCATGTACTTGACACTGTTGACAGTTTTTAGCAAATTTAATAGCCTCTTTCTCCATTTCAGGCCAATAGTACCCAGCCCTAATAAGTTTTTGAGCTAACGTTAAACCATTTGAGTGCGACCCACATATACCCTCGTGGACTTTCTCTAATGCATGTTGAGACTCTTCCCATTCTAAACATCTAAGCAGTGTACCATCTAGACCTCATTTGTACAGATCATTACCAATGATGACATATCAGGATGCGGATCAGATAAGGTTTCATTTCTCAAAATGGTTAAAGGACTCAGGGATGATTTGGTCATGGAGATAGGAGAACAGATTTTTGTAGCGGGATGAATCATAACCTATAATGGTGTAGATCATGCAGGTTTCAGGGGAGTCATATGCAGGATAGGATAGGGCTTCCACCAGGAACTCATAGCATAGTTCATGTTCGGGCTGCTGTAAGAGAGTAGATAATGTCGCCATTGCATCGGAAACCTTATTCTTCGTTCTGGGTATTTTCTCAAATGTGATAGAGATGAAGTATTTCTTTAAATCATCTACCATTCTCTTGTAACGAATGAGCTTTTCATCTTTGGTTTGGTACACATCATTGACTTGGTGGATAACCAGTTGTGAGTCTCCATGGATGTGCATCTCTGTAACTCTCCACTATATTGCCATTTTCATACCATTGAGAAGTGCCTCATATTCAGCAATATTGTTTGTGCAAGGAAACTTTAGTCTAAATGCTTTGGGTATCGAGTATCCTTGAGGAGTGATGAACAATATGCCTGCTCCAGATCCATTCTGTGTGTAGGAGCCATCAAAGAATAACTGCCATGCTCTAGAAGAGAGGTGCATGATAGAGGAATCGGGAAATTCCATTTGCATGGGTGTATCATCAAATAGTGGTGCTTCAACTAATTGATTAGCAATGACTTGTCCTTTGATAGCTTTTCTTTCAACATATTCAATGTCAAATTTGCTCAAGAGCATGACCCATTTAGCTAGTCTACCTGTGAGGGCAGCTTTGCTTAGTAGGTACTTCAGTGGATCAATCTTAGCTACCAAATGAGTGGTATGAGCTAACATGTAATGTCTCAGTTTCTGTGATGCAAAGATCATAGCGAGACAAGATTTCTCAATCATAGAATAGTTCTTTTCATACGCCACCAATGTTTTGCTTATATAGTAGATGGCTCTTTCCTTTTTGTTCTCATCATGCTATGCTAGCAATGCCCCCAGTGATGTATCTGTTGCGGAGACATATAATATTAATGGCTTCCCATGAATAGGAGGCATTAAGATAGGAGGATTCAAGAGATAATTCTTGATATGATCAAAATTCTTTGCACAGTCTTCATTCCATGCAAAGGTCACACCTTTATGTAATGTCTTTGTGAAAGGTTGTGATATGTCAGCTAATTGTGATATGAATCTTCTGATGGACTGTACTCTCCCTTGCAAAGTTCGCATTTGACTAATATTCTTGGGAGGTTGCATCTCTATGATAGCTTTCACCTTAGCTGGATCGACCTCAATGCCTTTCTTTGAAACTATGTATCCTAAGAGCTTTCCAGAAGTAACACCAAAAGCACACTTCTTAGGATTTAGTCAGAGACTAAACTGTTCCATTCTGTCTAGGATCATGCTCAAGTCTATTAGATGTTTAGTTCTAATCATGGATTTTGCCAAGGTATCATCCATGTAATCCTCCATTATTTTATGCATCATATCATGAAAAATAGATGTCATTGCTCTTTGATATGTAGCTCCAGCATTTTTGAGTCCGAATGGCATAACATTCCAACAGAAGGTTCCCCACGCACATGTGAATGTAGTTTTCTCTTGGTCTTCTGGAGCAATTTTGATTTGGTTGTATCCAAAAAAACCATCCATAAGGGAATACATTTCATAGCCCGCAGTCATGTCCACTATCATATCAATGTTAGGTAGTGGAAAGTCATCCTTAGGGCATGCTCTGTTCACATCTCTAAAGTCTGTGCACACTCTAATTGAACCATCTGGTTTTGAAATAGGTACAATGTTAGAGATCCACTCAGCATAGTCTATGATATGGATGAATCCAACTTTTAGGAGTTTTTCTAGTTCTTCTTTGACTAAGAGTGCAACATGAGGATGCATCTTTCTTAGTTTTTGTTTGATTGGTTTTACTCCAGGAGCAATGGATAGATGGCGCATAATGAGATTGGGATCCAATCCTAGCATATCTGAATATTTCCATGCAAAATTGATCTTTTTTTCTTATAAGAATGTAGTGAATTTCTGTTTCTCTTCTTCTGATAGAGATTGTGCTACATGTACCAATTGTGGTTCCTCTGTTGTACCCAAATTGATGGATTGAGTGGGCTCAATTAGAACTGGAGATCTATCCTGTAAATGACTCGGAAGGACATAAAATATCTCATCCTTAGGCACCTCAGAGAGGTTTTCACCTTCAGATACATCTTTTCTTTTTACTTTTGTCAGTTCTGAGACTGCCACAAAGTGGTTTTCACCCTCAGAACTCTTTTTCTTTTTCTTTTTACTCTTGTTTTTCTGACTAAGATATTTGATGTTCAACTCGGTCATGCTGACGCTTGGTTCACTAATGGAAGTCCTCATAGGCTCCACTACATTGAGGTAACAAGCAAGGGCATAGTCACTGGAAAAGGTGTAAACACCGTGGCTTGGATTTGTGGAAGTTTGGTCGATAAGATCAGGGCGTTGGATAGTTAAAGTAGGAAAGGCTTGGGATATGGTGTTCACAGATGTAGATATGTCATCATTGGTCATAACTCGATGCTCAAGTTCAAAGGTGATATTACAGCTCAAAATGTTCAATTCGTGAATAGGCTCAACATCATCATGGGAGTCCTCTTCAACCATAGGTGGATCAGACATGTTAAGTTCATTGTTTCGCTCTAGACCTACATTGGGTTGAGATACATATTGGTGAATAACATCAATATATTTCTTTGTTATAAGCTCATCTTCTTCTGGAATGGCACCCCATTCATAGTCATTTGACTCAGCTTCTAATTCAGGATCTCTAGGAAATCTTAGAAAATGTGTGAAATCAGGATGAATACCCCAAGAAGGATTACCCTCAGTCTCTGACTTGAATTCATATTCATGGGAATCAGTGTCAGAATAACTACTCTCTACTTCTGGATCAGTTTGATCACCTTCGAGATTGGCTGGTTCTTGTGGTGCAACCATCTCTTGCCCTACAGTAGGTTCTTGTGTTTCTACTACATTAATTCTTCTGATAGGATCATCTTTATCATCAAGAAGATCCTTGATCTCTTTAGGAAATTTTTCATAGGGGATAAGCTCAGAGCTATCTGAATCATCGTCAGAGGGTTCTGTGTCTTCTTTCTTAAGAAGGGGTTCTCCTGGTGCAATTTGTTCTATGACATAAGAACAACCACCTTGGCTATCAAGTTGTTTCCTAGACCATATGAATTAGAAGGGATTGTAGGTGCTATAGATTCACTAGGTTGAACAATTTTAGATTTAGAATCCTCTTTATATAGCCATGCCAACACAGCTTCATCCTCTTCAAATTCTTGTTTGGATACTTGCTCCACCACAAAATTTATTTTGTATGCTTCCATAGGTTCCTTAGGTTCTGATTTAGACTACTTCAAGGATTGTCCATATGACTTAGGTGAGATTGGGAGAGATGTCAGAGACAAGACTGGCTCTATAGTGTATTCTCCCATCCCATTTTCTTTGATATTGATCTCTTTAGCAATGTCATCCATCTTAGATGTGGAAGCCACATTTTGCTGCTTGATGGAAGATTCTCTATTATTGGGAACAAGATTATAGACACTTTCCTTCAATGTATTGCAAGTTGTACTCAGATCTGCTGGGATAGTAACCTCCACTCTTTCATAGGGAAATTTCAAGCATTGATGGTACATAGAAGGAATAGCTTGCATTTCATGTATCCAGGGTCTCCCTAGAAGGATATTGTAAGCCAATGGTAGATCAAGCACTTGACATGTGGTATCTTTGATGATTGGACCCACTCAGATAGGTAAGACAATGGTGCCTTTAGAAGCTCTTTCTTGTTCATCATAGGCTTTTATGGTGATCTTCTATCAAGGATCAATAGCCATCTCTGAGAATCCCAACTATGTGATTAAGTTGTAAGAACAAATGTTGAGGCCTGTGCCCCCATCTATCAACACACGTTTGACTCGACGGTTCTGGATCAAGACTTCTATGTGCAAGGGCTGATTATGTGGGTGACTTAGGGAGTTGTCATCTTCCTCTGAAAAGGAGATATATTGCGGAGATGTTAGATGACCAACCATAGTCTGGAACCTGTCTAGATCTAGATCATCAAGAACATTAGAGCTGAGCAAAGCTTTGTCTAGGATATCTCTGTGAGCTGGAGATATTCGAAGTAACTCAAACATAGATATTTTGGCATTGGTATACTAGAGTTGTTGGATGATTCTATAAGATGTAGGTCTTGTATCCTTTGGATTGGAAGATTTTGAGGCAACCTTCTATTTAGAAGCAGATGTGAGATTGAAAGGTATCTTAGGGACATTAGATGAACTTGGTGTTTGTCCTTTCAGATGAGCTTGAGCTTGTGATCTGGTAACCGCATTAGCTGAGGAATGATTTCTATCTCTTCATACAATCATGATGACATTGCAGCTCTCAAAGAGATATGGTTCAACCATATTGATGACAGCATTGTTTCTAGGGTAGGCATAGTTGACTTTTGCCCCCATGTTAGGCTAAGAAGTGGAAACTCCCTTGCCATGTTGTGGAAACGGTTCTATAAATGCTGTGTGATCATTATTGCTAGTAGGATTATCGATCGTGATGTCCCCTTGATCTATCAAGTCTTGAATGGTATGCTTCAAGTGGAAGCATCCATTAGTTCTGTGGCCTTTAGTCTGATAGAAAGCATAGAATGCATTATCTTTCCACCAATATGGTTTTGGATCCAGATTAGGGTTTCAGATTGGTGGTAAAGAGATCATGTTATCAGCTATCAGGGTTCTCAGGGTAGATTCCAAAGATTCTCCCAGGGGAGTAAACTTTCATTTATTATCCCATCGTTTGAATGGCTTCTTTGGAGATGGTTCAACAGATTTTTTCTCTGAAGCTTCAATGGCTTTGGTGGCAAGGGTGAGATTGTAGGCTGGTGCCTTTGATGGGGTGCAGATAGTGTCAACAACACCATCAAAGACGATACCTTTATTTCTATTCCAGCTCTTGTTTTTATCTTTTGAGCTAGATCTAGATTTAGACTTGTCCTTTTGAAGTGTGATTTCTCCTTTCTTGACAAGTACTTTCTCAATCTTGATTGCATTATCCACCATTTTATTAAAAGATACATGATCTTGCATTTGTAATGGATAATTGAGCTCTAGAACAAGGTTATTGATAAAGATTTCAAGTTTCTCCATTTCAGGAATTTGTCTAGCATATAGAGAGAACTTCTTTCTCCACCTCTTGAGGAAAGTTAGGAATGATTCCCTTGGATATTGCTTGAGGTTACAGATATCGATCATGGTGACTGGATGTTGAATATTGTAGGAATATTGTTGATAAAATAATTTAATCAATTCCTCAAAAGTTTTGATCGTAGAAGGTAATCTTGAAAACCACTGAATGGATGCTCCTCCCAAGGATCTAGGAAAAAGATGCATTAGATAAGTCGGTTCATGCATGAATTCCATGGATTACATACAGAACTCTCTGACATGATCTTGAGGATCAGAGTGTCCGTCATATTTGTCATACTTTGGTATCTCCACTCTTTTTGAGAATGGTGGCATATACAAGTTTTTGTCGAACGGGAAAGGACATAGGGCCTCCATGGAGAACTCCTTGGGTTCCTTCTCCTTCTTAAGATTGTTAAATTTGACTTGTATAGCATGCATCCATTTTGTCATAGCTATGAGTGGAGTTTCTTCCTCATGTGTGATTATATCATCAACGTTAAAGTTGGGAGGAAGCTTAGCCCCTTCCTGGGCTAATTGTAAAAAGTATGCCTCTCTATCCACTTTCAAGAAATGCCTCATCATTCTCTGGAATTCATCATCATTCTGACATCGATGGATTTCAGAGGGGGTAGGTTCTTGGTCGGCATTATGTTGAGAATGGTGTCCTTGGGACCCTCCTCCTAGAGAACCGTGGTTTGTCCCTGCTTGAGACATGATAGGATTTTTTGGGCTCCCTAGAACAGATTGAGGAGTTTGCTGATTACCTCTATGAGTTGATAAAGGAGGTATGTAACCATTTTTCACTCGAAAGTTACTGAGACCATCATCTTCGTAGATACCTGACTTGATGAGTTGTTCAAGAGTTAGACCTGGGGTATTGGTCAAAAGTAAGTTCTGAGATGTTTCTTCTGATTTCTTGTGTGAAGAAGCTCTGGTCTCCACCATTAACTTTCAATGAAATAGAAGAAAAGGATGAAGACAACTGAAGAACAATTTGATTCAAGAAAATCAGATGATGCAACCTTGTCAAGATTATGATAGTTTTGAAGATCTGATGAGATGTGGGTGAAGGAAACTGTGCCCTGGATGTATGGGATAGATCACCCAAAAGATAGCGGACACGAGTTCTCAACACTTAGTCTATTTTTGAAGATTGATTGAAGATTGATAGTTATGACAAGGTTTTGACATGAGATAAAAAGGACTCAAATTGATCAAACAGAAGACTAGATCGGATTCAAAAGATCAAACTCAGAAAATGGTACAATGCTCAATAGCTACTGCTCTATTCCTAACACAGTGATATTTTTGACAAATTCTAGAACTAGGCTGGAAACATTGGATATCTTTCAATTTCACAATTTCTGACAACTCTCTCAAATTTTTCCAAATGACACTCTGTAGACTCGTACGACACTGGGTAGTCTATGAAATTGTAGACACCGAAAAATCCTTCAGAAAATAAATTGTTTTTGTTTTCTGAAAATCCTTGATGACATCATCATTTATTAATTAATTAATTATTTAATTAATTAATTTATTTTTATGGCATTAAATCCCTCTCTCTTAATTAAAAATCTTTAATTAAGGAATCTAGCCTAAAAATGTCATTTGGACATTATCCCTAATTTATTAATTATTTAATTAATAAATTGACCAAAAAACTTCAAAAATAAATTAATTTATTTTTAATTTATTTTTTATCCCGAACTTGGCCAATTTCCTTAAGACCACTAACCTCTTCCAAAATCTTCTTATCCCCTCTTAATTTCGATTAAAAGGTTAATCCCATCTTTTCTAACCCTAATCCCAAGGTTAAATATTTAATTAAGGTTAAATATTTAATTTTCATATTTATTGAAAATATTTTAATAAATATTCCTAAAACTTAAGCTTTTGGAATGAATAACTTTTATTCCATGAAACTAAGGAGAAATCTAGACTCTTCTAGAATCTTCTCAAATCCACCCTCTTCACCCATCCTAATCCTTTTTTTGTCCTAATCTAATCCTAATCCTACCCTTAAAGAGGACTTTCACACCTTTGGGTGAGCCTCTGGATCAAATCTTTTATCGGCTAGCCAAAGCAAATATGATCACATATCCGCCCATCCCACAGAAGGATGACAACGCACCAAAGTCTGATTGGTATAAAGAACATGAATACTGTGATTACCATCGTGTGAAAGGACACACTACATTGAAGTGCATGCGGCTTAAGAACTACATCCAGGATCTCATTGATCACAAGGAGATCCAGGTCGATGCACCAGCTCAAGCTTCACCCAACGCCGGTTTGCAAATATATCAAAATGTGTTCCCTCAGCACGATAACGGGAAGAATCAAGCCAACGCCAATCAGCCCCAAAATCGTGGCAAAGGCAAGCAAGAAGATCACACAGTGGCCTACATCAACTATGACAAGTATTTCAGATGCATAACTCAAGTTGAGCCCATCCAAGATGAGCCCACCATCAATACCATCCACGTCAGAGGGCCGGATTGACAATGTGCTGCAACTACCCGCAGTGGTAGGATAACTGTTGCCGGTGCTCCTCCGAGATCAGCTGCTCCTCCAAGGCCAACATCTACTGCATCCACAACACAGTCTAACACCAGGCCAGCATCAAATGCACGCGCAACACAGCATAATGCACCAAGAGCACAATACAATATCATAGAGAATCTTGGGAACATGCCAGCCCAAATATCTATCTTGGATTTGCTCCGCACATCACCCATCCATCAGGAGATCCTGGACAAAGCTCTAAAAGAAGGCCATGTCCCCACGGACATTAACACAACTTAGTTTGAAACTCTTGTGGGACACCTATCAGCAGCATGTGCCTTATCCTTCAAAGAATCTGATATACCAGATGTTGCTCCTGACCATACTCTCCCTCTCCGCATTGCTGTCATGGTCAGAGACTTTGCCATCAAACGGGTTTTAGTGGATAATGGCTCAGCCCTCAACTTGTGCACATTAAAATTCATCAAGAAGATCGGGTTCACGGAGGCCGACATACAACATGAGCAAATCACTATCAAAGCATATGATAACTTGGAGCGTACCTATAACTTTGCCTATCCAGCTAGGCCCAGCAACGCAAGATACTCTCTGCCACGTTGTTGATCTTGACCTACCGTTCAATATCCTCCTCGGTCGTCCATGGATCCATTCCATTAAGACCGTACCATCTACTTACCATCAGTGCATCAAGTTTCCACATCAAGGCACTGAGGTTACCATCCACGCTGACCCTAACCCCTTCGCATACTACCTTGCGATGGAAGCATCTTTCCCTCATTCTACTCATTGTCCTGGAACCGATATTGGTACTTCTATTGCTAGCTCATCCCGATCCCATCGCGATCCAGAGACCATCCTCTCTTCCACCTTATCATCCATCAAGATCAACAACCAAGGTTGTGGCGAATACAGCCTCAGTGATGCATTTGCTGTAGGGGCTCTTCCACGTGATCCACATACTCAAGGGTGCCCAAGTTGTCAAAACAAGCCTGTTGAGGAACATTATAAGCTCAAGCAAATCGAAAACATGACTTTTGAGTCTCATGGTACCATCAGCAGCAAAGAAATGGATCCAGATATTAACAAATGGTTATACAAAGATCCCCCGTCACGTGACACACAACTTCTTGAGTACTTCAAAGAGAAATACCCAATCCCCTACAAAAATGTCACAGAACACTATAACTATCAAGGTGGTGGTCTAGGACCACAAGAGGACGGAAATTTGTTTCCTATCATACCATCCCAAAATCCAGAATAGCAAGGACTTGGCTTTAATACCCCTCGCCTGCTTGAACAAGAGCCCAATGCCACAACTGCGGGCACTAACATGACCAACGTGAACTTTTTGAATAGCCAGGATGACCTCGTGGAAATCGAAGACATCCCCGAAGAGAAATACATCTGATCCTACGATGATATCTTTGTCGACGACACCCTCTTGGGGACTTCTGTTCTCCAACAACTCTCCATTAACCTCATAGATTGGGACCAACCAAGCATCGCACACATCGATGAGTTCCAAAGTGCACAAGCACTCTTAGAATTCATGGGGGCATCAGGTCTAGCAAGCAATCAGGATCCAACATCAACCTCTATCTATCAGCTTCACCCAGAAGGATATTTTGGGGAAGAGGCAAGCTTTAGTCGCAAAAATGAAATAGCAAAAGAACATCATGAGTCTTTATGTGAAAACCCCCTTGGGGCACATTCTGATTCCAAAATAGTAAAAATAAAGGGCGTATCTTCTAGCAAAAACTTGGCAATTCAGGCGCTAGAAGATGAAGCCTTGCCTCTTCCCCCTATCCAAGATTATAGACCAGAGCAGTCGCCAATCATCATAGAAGAGACCAAGCCAATCAACTTGGGAACAGAAGAATGTCCAAAGATCACCTACATTGCAGTCAACCTAACAGAAGGAGAAGAAATGGCTCTCAGCACCTTGCTCAAGGAATCAGTTATCAACTTTGCATGGTCATACGCCCACATGCCTGGGCTTGATCCAAACCTTGTTGTTCATCATCTATCAGTAGATCCAAACGTCAAGCCAGTGAAGCAGAAGCTAAGGAAAATGCATCCAAAGGTAGCATTGCTTGTCAAAGTAGAGCTTGAGAAGCTCCTCCAAGCTAAGATCATCACAGCAATAGATTATTCAGAATGGATCTCTAACATGGTGCCAGTCACAAAGCCTTCTGGCGACATCAGAATCTGTACTGATTTCAGGGACTTGAACAAGGCATGTCCTAAGGATGACTTCCCATTGCCAAACATAGACATGCTTGTAGACCTCACTGCGGGTCACGAAATGCTATCACTCATGGATGGATTTTCAGGCTACAATCAGATTCATATAGCAGAAGCAGATCAACATAAAACAACATTCACAACCCCATCGGGTACCTTCTGCTACAACATGATGCCATTTAGGCTAAAGAATGCATGGGCCACATATCAAAGAGCAATGACAGCGATCTTCCATGACATGATCCACAAGATCCTTGAAGACTATGTGGATGATATCCTTGTAAAATCCAAAACAAGGGATGAACACCTCAACATCCTAGAACGTTTGTTTGATCGTCTGAATCATTATGGCTTAAAGCTTAATCCTAAGAAATGTGTCTTTGGTGTTACATCTGGCAAGCTTCTAGGCTTCATCGTCTCTAGACGAGGCATAGAGATCGATCCTAAAAAGGTAAAAGCAATAACAGAGATGCCTCCACCAAGAAATCTCAAACAGCTCAGAAGCCTACAGGGCAAGCTTCAATCAGTTCGGCGGTTCATCTCGCAACTAGCAGACAAGTGCCAACCATTCTCACATCTCTTATGCAAAGACACCAACTTCAAGTGGGATCCCATATGTCAAAGAAGCTTTGATAAGCTCAAGGAGTATCTAGCTAATGCTCCAATCCTAGTACCACCAGTTTCAGGATGCCCACTCATCCTTTACATCTCAACAACAACTACAGTACTAGGGGCACTCCTAGCACAGCATGATGATGAAAATAGAGAACGAGCTATCTACTACATCAGTCGCACTCTTGTGGGCTATGAGCTTAAATATTCACCCATGGAGAAAGCATGCTTAGTAGTGGTCTTTGCCACTCAAAAACTTAGACATTACATGCTTAGCCACACAATCAAGCTCATATCAAAGGTGGACCCTCTTAAGTATCTGTTATCAAGGACAACCCTCACAGGCCGTATGGCAAAATGGGTCATGTTACTCAGTGAATTTGACATTCAGTATGTAGATCGCAAAGCAATCAAAGGGCAAGTCATTGCCGATCAACTAGCAGAAGCACCACTGGTGGATGCCTATCCACTAATCATGGAATTCCCCGATGAACATTTATGCATGATTGAAGAGCAGCCCATGTGGAAACTATACTTTGATGGTTCCAACACATCCCATAGCTCTGGCGCAGGAATCCTATTCATCACACCTCAAGGTGACTATATTCCAAAATCATTCAAGTTGGGATTCCCCTGTACCAACAACATTGCAGAATATGAGGCACTCATCTTAGGTCTCAAAACAGCTATCCAATGGAACATCACAGAACTACAAGTCTTTGGAGATTCACAGCTCATTATCAAGCAAGTCCTTGATGAATATCAGACAAAGGACGACAAATTGCTACCCTACAAGCAACTGGTGGATAAACTGAAAGAGCATTTCCTACATCTACAATTCAATCAGATCCCAAGGCTTCAAAACAAAGCAGCAGATGCAATGGCAACCATCGAATCTTTATTGGAAATACCACAAGATGCATCACAGTATGAATTTCTAGTCGAGCAGCTACATTCACCAGCTTATGAGAACGCCGATGCAGACATGGTGTGTCTCTTGGTTGGTCCCCAATCCCCATGGTACCATGACATCCATGCATATCTAAAAAATGGTATCATATCTCCCCATCTCACCAATAACCAATGCCAAAACCTTATTCGCAGAGCTTCCCGCTACACTCTTGTAGCCAACACCCTATATCATCGCGGGTATCACAATGTCCTATCTAGATGTTTAGATTCAAACGAGGCCGTCCTGGCCTTACAAGAAGTTCACGCTGGAATTTGCGGTGCCCACACGAGTGGCATGGTTCTAGCAAAGCAGCTGCTTAGAGTTGGATATTATTGGCCAACAATGGAACATGATGCGTGTGAATTTGTCAAGAAATGTCTCCCATGTCAACAGCATGCCAATTTGATACATGCACCAGCACAGGATCTACAGTCTATTGCACCACCATGGCCTTTTTCATGTTGGGGCCTCGACCTCGTTGGCTTGATCACCCCCCTCTCTTCGGATGGACACAAGTATATCATAACAGCCACAGAGTACTTTACCAAATGGGTTGAAGCGATTCCGCTCACCCTTACTACTGGCATCCAAATATCCAAGTTCATCCTCTACCACATCATTTGCCGCTTCGGCATACCATCTACCATTTTCACAGACCATGGCACACCTTTTGAAAACCAGCATGTGGATGATCTATGTGCCAAACTCCACATCCATCACCGTTTCTCCAGTCCATATTTCCCTCAAGGAAATGGCCAAGCTGAGGCAACTAACAAAACTATCTTGAAAATCCTCAAGAAGGTTGTCAATGATTCTGGTCGTGACTGGCACCTCCAAATTAATCCCGCCCTCTGGGCTTATCACACTTCTTATCGCACTCCCACAGGCACCACCCCATACTCCCTTGTATATGGTGCTGAAGCCATTCTGCCGATCGAGGTTGAGCTCCCATCCTTGCGCATCTCCATGAAGAACTATACAACTGATGAAGACTACCATGTGGCCCGGCTCACACAGCTAGATCTGCTAGATGAAAAGAGACAGCAAGCCTACGATCACCTGGTTGCATACCAGAATCGACTCAAAAGGAGTTATAACAAAAAGGTCCATCCTAGACAATTCCAGGTCGGTGACATGGTCCTTAAAGAAAATCAGAAGGTCCTAGCAAATAGAGAAAAGAAAGGCAAGTTTGAGCCTACTTGGTTGGGCCCCTATGTTGTCACCGCATCCTTTGGCTCCGGAGCCTATCAGCTATCAACACCAGAATGTGAGCCCTTGAATGATCCTATCAACATCATCCATCTGAAGAGGTTCTATGCCTGAACCTGATCTTGCATATATCAGAAAATCCAAAAAAATTCAAAACATTCAAAAAAGAAAAAAAAAAAGAAAAAAAAAGAAAAAAAAAAAGAAAAGAAAAGAGAAAGAGAAAATAATCGTCCAACGGTGAAAACTTGGCAATTCAAGCGCCTTGGACAAGTATGTTGGTGAAAACCTGGCAAACAGGCGCCAACATAGTAAACTGAGCTTTTTATCTATTCAGTTGTCCTTTCAGCTACCGTCCTCTTCCACCATCCATAATCTCTTAATAGATCTCCCAGCAGTTCCATCTCCCCTATCCTCCAAGCATTTAGCTTCCATCTTCCTCCAACCCATCTGCAATCCATATCCTATTCTGAAGCTTTGTACCATATCTTGTACCATATCCTTTTCCCTTTCCTGTACAGCGCAATCCTCCCTGTATTTATCCTTCTTGTCTCCGTCCTAGTGAGAGTCCTGCCGAGTGTGATCTTCCTATCCCCAATCCTGAGCTTCTGTACATATCCCTTGTGCATATCGTTCCTCCTTGTTGTACATAACCTTTGTCTGTCCTGCAGTAGTATTTGATCAAATATCTTGCCCCACCCCCAGCCTCAGAAAACTTTTGGTCCCACTCGGGCCTTGTGCTTCAGCAACATCAATTGTCGACTTATCCTTGCTCATCCTGATTATTCCTTGAACTTCAGCTTTTGCCAGCGAACAACTACACTTATTCTCTCACCAACCCATGGGTCCTTGAGGATATATCGTTCCTCCTGTTTGACCTAATCTTCCATCCTGGTCCTTGAGGATATATCATTCCTCCTGTCTAACCAATCTTCCCACCATCAATCAAACCTAATCTCTCTCCTTGGCAAAGGATGTCTTTTTGGAGTTATCATTTTGATCTTGGGTTTTTGTCCTTTTGATCTTGTTAATCTTTTTTGGCTTCTCATTATCCCACCAGGGTCACCACGATTCATTATATCACGGTGTGCTGCGTGCGCGGATAATCTGGGGCAAGGTCTTTTGATCTTTCGCTTCTGACTGTGAGTCAGTTGTGTGTTTGTGGTTCCTTCAGCATCGGTTCCGCCATGTCACCTCTGCGCTTCATGTGTGATGTTGGGGCAACCCTGTGTGTTTGTTTAGCGTCAGTCCTCGTCAGTCCTCTGCGACATTGTTGACAGGCCTCGTGATCCCAGTATCCTTGGCAGGTCTCTAACATAGCTATATTAAATCTAGGTTGTGCACTCCCGTTTGCACTTGGAGCTATCTGGTCCCTTGCATTTATCATATAGATTAATCTTGCATCTTTGCATATCGCTGCATCTTGCATCTTGCATTTCCATCTCATCTTGCATATCATCCATATTTGTTCTTAGAAGTGAGGTTATTTATCTCCCCTTTCTTCCTAACCCCTCTTCCTTCCTCGTCCCGCCGGGCACACTCTGTCCCAGGGCGTAATCCCTCTTTCTCCTTGTCCCACTGGGCGCATCTTCCATGATTTTGTCCCACCGGGGCATGTATCTCTCTTTCTCCTAGTCCACCCAGGCGTCATACCCTCTTCTTCTAATTCTAGCCTTGGCATCTTGTTTTCTTGTCTTTGACGCCATGCCACTTGCGGCATCGCATCAAAGAGGGGCAAAATGTAGACACCGAAAAATCCTTCAGAAAATAAATTATTTTTGTTTTCTGAAAATCCTTGATGACATCATCATTTATTAATTAATTAATTATTTAATTAATTTATTTATTTTTATGGCATTAAATCCCTCTCTCTTAATTAAAAATCTTTAATTAAGGAATCTAGCCTAAAAATGTCATTTGGACATTATCCCTAATTTATTAATTATTTAATTAATAAATTGACCAAAAAACTTCAAAAATAAATTAATTTATTTTTAATTTATTTTTTATCCCGAACTTGGCCAATTTCCTTAAGACCACTAACCTCTTCCAAAATCTTCTAATCCCCTCTTAATTTCGATTAAAAGGCTAATCCCATCTTTTCTAACCCTAATCCCAAGGTTAAATATTTAATTAAGGTTAAATATTTAATTAAGGTTAAATATTTAATTTTCATATTTATTGAAAATATTTTAATAAATATTCCTAAAACTTAAGCTTTTGGAATGAATAACTTTTATTCCATGAAACTAAGGAGAAATCTAGACTCTTCTAGAATCTTCTCAAATTCACCCTCTTCACCCATCCTAATCCTTTTTTTGTCCTAATCTAATCCTAATCCTACCCTTAAACCTTTGTGCAATCCTAACCAAGCTTAAGACTTTCCTAAACCAAAGCAAAGTCTTTCCTTCCAAATATCTCAACCACAAAGCATTTATTGCTTCCCCAAAGTCTTCAAAGCCTCTTAAACCCCATTCATTGCTCTTACAAGCATTTATTTGGAGAGTTATGAGCTTGGAGCCCCCTTTGTTGACTCCTCTTTGCCCTTCCCTTCATCCACTCACCTTGTGACATGTGTCACCTCCTGATTGGCTGAGAACTAGCACAATCCATGTGCTTCCCTTTGAGTGAATCTTGGCCTCTCTTAAGGATTTCAATCTTGGCCATTCATTCCTCCTACCCCAAGCCTTTAGAAATCCTATAAATACCCTCACTCCCTAATGCAAATCATCTTTCAACTCTCAAACTCAATAGCAAAGTTATAATGTCATTTTCATTCTAACATAAGCATAAACTCATCTTTTTTAGATCATTTTCAAGCTTAAATCACATCTAAATTAGCTTAAATGGATTAACATAGATTCATTTCTTATTTTAATCTTAGTTCATCTTTTAGCTTTGCATATTTGTGTGTTCTTGAGCCCTTTGAGGCAAAATAGGTTCCTCATACCTATTTTGTGTCATTTTGGGTCTTCTTGATCCTCAAATCATCCTAATTTGCATGCTCCAAGTGCTTGAGTTTGCACACCCACATCCATCTATATCTAAGCATATCAAACGGTGCATGGGCGCATCCGTTTTAGGCTTAAACTGAGGTGGCTTTGATTTTAGTTTGTTTACCATTAAACTTGATTTGATTATATGCTATGACGTTTGTTTGTCTTTGGCCTTCAAAATAGGTTTAGGTGCACGCTCAAATCCTAGTCTACAGAAATGATAGTTGCTAAACTCATACGATAGTTGGGTAGAAATGAAATGATAGTTGTAAAACTCATATGACAGTTGGGTAGCAATGAAATGACAGTTGTAAATATCATATGACAGTTGCTAACAGGATTTTGACTTTCTTGAATTTGCTGGTTTGAAAACTCGTACGACACTGGTTCTCAATCGTACGACAGATGGGCAATACTGAAATGACACTTGACAAAACTCGTACGACTTTTGACTCCTGAAAGAATTTATGTCAATTTTTGCAAAATTTAAGGTCTTCAGTTCTGGATTGTTTGCAAATTGTACTATCCAAATTTTGAAGGTTATACCAGATTTGATCATTTTTAATAGCCAAGTAGATAAACAAGCACGCAGAATAGCAAGCAAGTGATTCCAAGCACATTTGAAAATAATGAACAAGGGCAAAAGCAACCTTGCGTATGAACAATCAAGTGACCAAATTGTGCTAATCCCTGAGAGTACTAATTGTGTATGTTCTGAAAAGTTTTGCAATAACACACATACCTGAAAGTGAAAAATTGGCCTCTCTAGGGTTTTTAGTAATGGTTTGACTCTGCAAATTTTATGATTCAAAGGGGTGAACTCCAATCCCGGTGCACCAGGGTTTTGACAAGTCCGAGAACTTAATCTTCAAGAGCTGCTAGGGAGATCTGACAACCCAACAATGAACCATACCCGTGGAGATTTCTTCCACAAGGACATTTATATAGCGGCTGTCACTACCATGGCAAAAATGGCTATTACCGCTTGAGGTTCCGTCAACGCAGCTTGCCTTGTGAAGAGATTGTCTGCTACGGTTAACCCTCTCTAAAGGTGACTCACAAATTTATACCACAAGGGGAGTTGCCTCCAGATTCAAGGTTTTGACACCTCTTCACTTTTAACCCAAATAAAGCAAGCAGCTTAATCCGACACGCTAAGACAAAGTTTTGTTCCACCAAGGTCTGTGATATCAACTCCACGTGATCTATCAACCTCTCCGAGGAGAGAATGTATCAATCAATAAGAGAAGACACACTAACCAATTTTGATTCACCAAAGCTCGTGATATCAACCCTACATGATCTATCAACCTCTCCGGAGAGAGAATGTGTCGATCAATAAGAGAAGATGCACTAACCAAGTTGAATGGGAAACACACTAAGTATCCTCCCTACCTACAAGGATTCTATCATCAAGAAAGATTTCTCTAGGAATCCAATCTCTCAAGAATCACGAATAGTGTTCATAGGACCTAATTACTATGTGAGCACAGATATATTCCCAAAAGCAAATCTACCAAAAGCATCCAAAAAGTAGAAAGAGGAACACTTAACGCTTAAAGAAAATATGAGATGAGTCCACAAGGTGGAACACTTAACACCTCACACAAGCTGAAAATGATTCCACAACTTAGAAAACAAGTGAGTTCCTAAAAGCACAAAAGGGTTGCCAAGTAGAACACTTAACGCTTCTATCCTGTTGACTCCTCCCCTTTATGGCGCTGAGATTATAACCACGGGGTGGAAATGAGGGGCCGGTGGATTAGCGAGTCCAATAACCCAAGATAGCAATCAAGATCAATCATAAGTATTCTAAGACTACTTAATGAATCCTTAAGGGATCACAACCTAGTATCAAATTATGCAAGTGTGTAGAAATAGATCGAGAGCATGAAAAGATGCACACAAGCTTGACACATAAGAGATTTATTTTAAGTCCCAAATCAAAATGTTATTAGATGAAGGAGAATACCTGGGATCCTTGCAATGTGCTTAGTAGATTTTACCTAATTTTTAGCAATTTTTGTTGAGCTTTTCCATGCAAGCAAGTGACGAACTCTCCAACAAGCAAACAAGCAAACAAGATATGCAAAATATATTCAACTTATGAAAACCATAGGGTTAGCTCTAAAAATTAATTGTTAGGAGAAATAATAACCATAAATTAATCCAAATGACAACTCATATCATGCATTGAATCATATGAAAAATAAGTGCATACCCATCATAAAATTTTAATTTTTTTGCACTACGTTTGACCTAGTCAACAAGATCTGATTTTTTTGATATGATTTTGGCCACAAAAATAGAAATTTAGAATAAAGACCCCTACTAAAAAAATACAGAGCTTTCCAAAAATGCAAAAATTTTAGAAAAATCTCTTCATTTGTGCCCTAGAGACCCGTTTTATCAAAACAGACTAGTTTTTGCAAATTGACTATTTGAGCTATTAAATTGCATCCAAATTTAAAACACAAATAATAGACCCCCTATAGAATTTGAAGAGCTTTCTGAAAATGTAAAAATTTTAGAAAAATATGCTGATTTGTGTTAGATATTAATTTTTAATAAAAAATTGAAAAAAAATTATTAAAAATTCAAAATAATTCAAAAAAATTTTAATTTTTTTTCAAAGCTTCCCTGATATGTCTCCAACCTGAAAAACAAATTTCAGACCAAAAATCCCAGCTGTTTGGGAGATAAAATTAAATCTTTGAAACTTTAGGGTTTTAGCTCCAAGAATCAAAATCAGCATGCAAAGGTGGGTTGCCCCACGGTGGGTGCCAGAAATGTGTGTGTGAAAATTGTACCTAATCTGTAGACACAACACTCAGTAAAACATTAGAGGTTAGCAAAAACCGAAATCGTTTAAAATTGAAAACTATGTAACCAAGCGATTTACTGCCTTCTAATAGGTGCGAGATTGATGTTCTCAGATTGTAATCGAGATCAGTGACCTAGACGACACCTAAATGAAAGATTTGAATGCAAAAGATGGATATGAAATTGAATGCAATTAATCTATATTTTTGATATTTTTTATGCAATAAGAATGATAAAAACCGATATGAATCTATGCTAGATGAAATTGATATGCTATGAATTGATCTATCTAACAATAATATGCAAAGCTATGAAATTCTATGCTATGATATGAAAAATATGCAATTGAAATCGATCTCACAAAGCTTTGAATTCGCAAGTTGAATCTTTCAAACTCCAATTGTGCAAATTCTCCAAATCTGATATGCTATGATTCCTGTAGAGTAAGTTTGCAATTTGCGAGATGATTGAGAGATGAATTATGAAGAGCTAAGCATTATTTTTATAGAAATCCAAGGCTTTGGAGGTGCATGAAAAAAAGCCATAAATCACTCAAATAACTTAGGTTGATTTTTGAGTTATTTTTAAATAAAGGATAATTAACTCACAAAAACATGCAAAAGCTAAGCTTTAACTCAAAATAGAGTTTAGCTTTAATTGATAATTGATAGTTGTTTGCTTTTATGATTGTGCATATTTTATTTATGAATTAATTTAATAATAAAGTGATTTATTTCCAACTTAACTGCTTTTTAAAAATAAAATAATTGATTTATGGGTTAATCAATTATTTAATCAAATTTTTATTAAAAACTATATTATTAAATAATGACAACTTACTTTAATTAATTAAATAAAAATTTAATCAATTATTCATAGGATATTTGGATTTATTGTCAAAATTAAATAATACAATTAATAATAGATAGAATTAAATTTAATTACACAATTAAGTGGCAAGATATTAAATCTAATTAATTAAATATAAAAATATTCAATTAATCAAGCTTTAGGATAAATGTGATTTATTGCCAAATAATTATAAAATTAAAGATAATTATGATGATTAGGAATATTACTAGGAATATTCCCCGATGCAAAATTTTAAGATAATCAATTAGGATTCAATGATGTTTAGATGTGCCTTAGATTAGGACTTTGATGTCTATTTCATTCGAATTGAAGATGTAGGAGATTAATGAACTTATAGCCCATTTTTGGGGTATTACAATCTTACCCTGTTAGGAGTAACATATTAGATTAGCTAGATCTACCTAGTTATAGGATTTTAGCAACACTACTTGAGTGTGCACTCGGTTAAGAGGTTTACAAAAGACTGTCAAGTCTACTCTGTTAAGAGATTTTACAAAACTCTATTACAATGATTAGAAAGCAATAGGTATCTATTTGCTAATGACAACTTAATTGTCTGATATAGATCAATAAAGTACTAATAAAATATCACCTTTACTGTGATGAATCTCTACTCTGAACTTCTCAGTTAGCCTACTCTGATTCTGCTTAATTTGATTTCCTCTGAATACTGATCTGCTCTATCAATTGATAATCTTGAAGGTTGGCTAGTGCTTCAAGTGCTTCTTCGCTCATACATCAGTTCACACCAAAAAGTGATGTAACATACAAAATATATAGCATACAACATTATGCCGCTTATACAAAATTAGGTTTACAAATCTTAGACAAAACCCTAAGATCTACGGTGTAAAAAAATAGCCTAGATCAAACTATTACATAAGATCTTCATCGTGTCTCAATAATAAATTATTCTCGATCTTGGTAAAATGTTTTCTTATCTATTGTAACCATTTGTATAGAATAATCTGCCATTCCTAATTACTATGTCATTTCCTGTGATCCTCAGTAAACATTGTATAAATTGCTCAGTGTTTATTGTCTCTCAGTATTGGTGTCTGTTGATGCTCAATAAATTATCTGATGCTCGATGTATATACTTAACTGACTGGCATGTTTTTCTTATAGTTATTGACTGGGCTCATATATGTAACCAACCAATATCCTTGATAACCTTTGATACTAATGATAATCAATAATGATCAAATACAGATAACAATCTCCCCCTTTTGCATTAGTATCAAAACTTGAATGTATATAGACCTTATGTCTCAAAACTTATATCTTTGCCATACACATATACATATCAAAAAATTTCTAAATACTCCTCCTCGGTGCATGCTCTGGTAATGTGTAGTATACTTAGAAAAAAGTTACATATTTGGCATATACATTGATTTCCCCATTTTTGATATTAATGCCAAATACAAAAATTGTATACTTACAGCTTGTCAAAAATGTGCTGATGGGTTTTCTTCAGGGACTTCCAAAGGTTTTCCCATTCCTCTTTCAAGTTGGTGAGAGCAATGTGCTCAAGACCGACTTGTGCATGGATATCAAATATGTTGTCCAACACAAAAATTTTGGGTGTTGCAACAAGCTATTGTACCCTGACAATATGTTTCTCAAAAAAATTTCAGGTAGGGAAGGAGTTTTGTCTGCAACTCAGTAACCTAATCAGTTATGTGCTCTTCTTGCTTCTTGAGATTTGCTATTGTATGTGTCTAAATGTGGACCTCTAAATTAGGCACAAACGCAACATAGTCATTGCTCAATCATGAGATGGCAAGTATGAACATGAATTGTCCATCTCACAACATCGATTGAATCGACCTATTGCCTCCTATGTGGATGGGGTGTTTAATTACTCTCAGAACAAGAGCCAACAACCATGAGACCAATCCCACAATGGAGGATTTTCTAAGAGCTATGAAGATGAGTAAAAACTAAAATTAAACTAAGATGAATATGCAATTTAATCTAAGAATTGAGATGCAATCACTAATAAGTTGAAAGAGATATGAAGTGCAATTTTAATCTAAATAGCTTAAAGAAATATGATACTAAACTATGATTATGTAAGCAAATTGATCTATTATAACAATGCAATACTATATTAAATAAGAATTTAAACTAATTGCAAATGAAAAGCTTTGAATAAAGTGAGACTAAAAATCACTATAGTTCAATTACACTTCAAAAATCGCCTCTTTTGAATGAAGAAAATAGGTCCATTAAATAAGCAATCCCGGGAAGAGAATGAAGGGGTTCTTGATTTGAAACTCCTGACCCTTCATTTCCATTTGAAACAAAAATGCATTGAATTACTTAATAAAAGAATGGAAAATGCCACACAGTGACCTTTTGAATATTATGAATTATTAATTCAAAAAAGGAGTGTCCATTCGAATAATAGGTAATTTTAAAATTTTTTTTATGGGTAATTAGCCAAATCAGGTGGGTTTAATTTAATTCTAAGCACTTAGGACTTTAGGATTAAATTAAATTATCATAGGGGTAATTTAGCTAATAAAAGTTGAATACTTTAGGAATTAATTTTGATATTTGATTAATGCAATTTATGGTCTTTGCAATTGACATCAAGTCAAATTAAGTCAGGTAGGAGAGAGAAAATTACCTAGGAAACTTGAACTTTGGAGATGTAAAATTGATGAAAATGCACCAAAATTAATTAAATTTAATAGGTGCCAATTTTAGGGTATTACATTTGCCCCTCTTTGAATTGATGTGCGAACAACATGTTGATTCAAAGAATAGTTTGAAGTGATAGATGACAAGAAATTCAAAAGTCTAGGTTAGGTTGCCAAGACACCGAACAGATCAAAGCATGATTTTCTGAAGTCCAAGTTAGATTGTGAAGACAACGGTCTTGAGAGAAGATGAGAATCAGGGTTAGATTGCCCTAATGCCCAGAATGAGATTCAACTACAAACTTAGGACTATCTCCAGAATCAAGGTTAGATTGCCCAAGATAACGGTCTAAAAGAGATTTCAAGAGCCATCTCTAGAATGAAGCTTGACTCCCAGGAATTAGGGTTAGATTGCCCCAATACCTAAAAGATTTCAAGAACCATCTCCAAAATGAAGCTTGATTCTCAAGGATCCGAGTTAGGTTGCTCAAATACCTAAAAGATAGATGACCAGATAGCAAGATGTAAGGCATCGAGATGCCCCAAGCAATGAAAATTGGTGATTCAGATCAGACTGTTTCAAGAATTGGTTCGACAAGATTCAAATGATGCAATCATCCTGCCCCCTCGAGAGCGAAATCAAAAGGTGACATAAGAGTGATGATTGACAATAAGGGATTGCAAAGTAGAAGCAATTAGACTAGATTTGAGAAGCTACAGGAGCAAATCAAAGTAAAGTAGAGGTCCTGTTGACCAAGGTAGACCATGGTTGACTAGAGTTGACTTTGATGAAAAGAGCAAAGATCTTGAGAACATGATGCAAAGATGAGGGTTTGCAAGGAAGATAACGCTAGAAGGCTGACTACACAAGCGTCTGATCCTGAAGGGTCCCAAAATTTAAAATGTGATTTTGAGCTATCCGAAGATGTCAAATTTTGATTTCAATCCCGAAAATGGATTCAGAGTAATCGATTTAGCCAAGGGTGTAATTTTCATGCAAAACAGAGCACTGTTGAAAATTAGGTCAAAAGCTATATAAGGCCCGGAGGGGTCATTTTCAATTCATTATTCACCTTCATCTTCTTGTGATTTCTAAGCTCTTAGAGGGAAAATGGAGGGTCTTCCACTGCATATGTATAGATTTGAGCACTCCCGATGACATGCCCAGCCCGCAGAGTATGACACACCTGTAAGTAGTTGATAATCCTTCTTTCTTTCAATTCGTACAGATTTTTAGGTCAATTTAGGGTAGATCTAGCATAGTTTAGGTCACGTTCTTCCAATCTCATGTGAGGAAGTAGTTTCCTTGCACCAGCCTAGGTCTCCCTTCATGTGAGGAAGTAGTTTCCTTGTATGAGTTGGGGTTTCTTCATGCAGGCTCAGTCTAAAAGCTCACGTGAGCTGAAAAGGGGTCCTATGTGAGATTGTAGTAGCTCATGCAAGGTTGATTCCTATCTCACATGAGGAAATAGTTTCCTCGCATGAACAATTGCTGCAGAGTTTGAAATCTTTTGCCAAAATTTCTCAAATTTGCTTAAAATAAGCTAAGTATAGCATCACAAAGCCATGCCCAGGATAGATGTCTTGTTGCTTTTTTTGTTGTTGTGTTGAAAACCATCATGTCAAGATACTGATCCAACATCATCGCTTGTGTTGTAGGTTGACTTCCCTGACATTGCCTTCTGGATGCACCATCTTGTGATTACCACCCTAGTGCAGAGACTGACAGATGTAGAGAGTGCTCATGTTGAGGTGCTTGGTTTGGGATTCTTACATGATTTACCTGACATCCGGGTAAATCACAATCTTCTTGGTGCCTTGGTAGGGAATTTCCATTCAGAGATGAACACTTTTCACTTTTCGATGGAGGAGATGATCATGACTCCCAAGGATATATACGGGATCTTGTGGATACTAGTCCATGGTGCTTGAGTGGAGTACAAGACACAGCCATGATAGGGGATAGTAGCCTTGAGGATGATCTTCAAGGATGATTTAGTGATGGGTCAGGCCATCTCTTGGGATGATTTGATTAATAGGTATGGTGACACTCATCCATTTGTCATTGTTCTTGCAATGTTTCTAAGTTGTTACCTTGTTCCAGATTAAGGTCAGCATGGTCTAGAGTGTGGCTAGGGCACAATGTTGTAGAGGATGTTGGAGCAACCGACCATCAGGTTTGGATAGGGTGAGTGCATGCTCAACCACATGTATCATGAGATGCATGAGATAGTTTATCAGAGTGTGAGGACGATGGTGACAGGAGTCTTCATTCTGCAGATCTGGGCTTGGGAGCATCTCCCTATTTGCAGACCCATCTTCCATGACACATGGCAATAGCTTGAGCCTTATATTTATCGATATGTAGATCAAATGACCTAGCCCCTATTGGGTAAGATAGAGTAGTGGAGAGGAAAGTTGGACAACATGGTAGCTGTAGTATGGAGACCCTAGGTGGCTATGGAGCCATGGGATGATGCTCATCGGGAGCTCTCACATATGTTTGTGTCACATCCATTGATTGGATGAAGTGTTACCATCATAGAGAGATTCCTAGTTACACACATCCTACACCAGTTCGGTAGGTAGTAGGACATATCATAGGAGTACTGCCCCTACACCTACTTCTCTGATGAGGAGAAGAAGGGATGGCATGCTAGATTGGATCTGGGGCAGTGTGCTATTGAGGCATGCATTCCAGCTGTGTGATGGGATTACATGGTGAGTGTCACCAATGCAAGGGTGACTCCTGCATATAGAGATTAGTTGATTGCATGCCCTCATCCAAGGTTCACAGATATGGTTGGTGTGGGAGCAGAGTAGCAGCTTGCACAACAGCAGCAGGCACAAGGATCAATAGCCACTAGTTCAGCTAGCTGCACAATAGGGATAGTAGCAGTAGAGAGTACTGAGGCCCCAAGCAGGGTAGATTAGCATCCCTGCTAGGACAATGGGCTCAAATGTAGGAGCTGGGAGCAGTGGGGCCCAACAGAGGTCCACCAAGCAGAAAACTAGAGATACTTCACAACAAGCTCCTCCAGACAATGATACAGACATGCCTAATATTCTAGTAGGAGCTGGGACACCTCAATTGCAAGAGGCTCTCATGAAGAGCCATGAGAGATTATGGTAGGTATAGAAAGAGTGGGATGATTACCATACCCAACTCATTAGAGAGGAGACCCATGTAGTTGATTGGGATGCTGAGATTAGATAGCTACAAGATGAGCTGGTGCAGTCGAGGATTGAGACCATATATGAGGCTGCTCAGGTAGCATATTACTATGTAGCTTATTGTGGGGTTGTCCTAGATTTTTCAGAGTAGGTACCACCATTCACTGATTATGTTGGAGCTCCACAGGCACCTCCACTAGTACCTCCATAGGCACCATAGTAGCAGGTACCACAGGCACCTCCTTAGCAACAGGCACCTCCATAGTGGCTGATGCCGCTACCTCAGAGACCATTGCCACCACCTCCACCAAGTGGTGTAGGGCCTAGCTAGTCCATTTTGATTGTAGCCCATTTTTGATACTGTGCTCGAGTAGCACCTCCTCTTTTGTACATGACATTATTCGAGATATATATATATACATATATATGTATATATATATATACATATACATATATATATATATACATATACATATACATATATATATATAGATATACATATATATATATATAGATATACATATATATATATAGATATACATATATATATATATAGATATACATATATATATATATAGATATACATATATATATATATACATATATATGTATATATATATCTATATCTATATATATATATACATATATATGTATATATATATATATACATATATATATCTATATCTATATATATATATATATACATATATATGTATATATATATATATATATATATCTATATCTATATATATATATATATATATATATACATATATATATATATATATATATATATACACATATATATATATACATATATATATGTATGTATATATATATATATATGTATGAGATCGATAGTTTGATATCATTCTACTTGTTGTTATCTTGCTTTGGTATTGATGTTTATGAGATGTTTCTATATGCTCAGATATATGGGTAGAAATGTATGAAATGCACATGCTTTACTTTTATGATGATGCAATGATAGATGGATAGAATGTATGCATAGATGTAATGTATGATTTGAGTTATGCTTATTAGTGGATGCACATGTATATGTAGATGCAAATGAATTTATGAATGCAAATGGAAATGAATGAAAATGCAAAGGATATGTAATGCACATGGTACTAATAATCTCATGTAGGATTGTCACAATATATGACAGGTACTAATAAAAAAAGATATGTTTCAAAGATCGAGAGCGAGGACTGGACACTTGTGTAGCCAAGATGAAACTGGGACAAAAAGATGAGAACCTTCAATGAACAGAAAGCAATCAAGAGAGTAACATGATATCATCTCAAATCCAAGCTTAACATGCACATGCAAGCCAAAACTAAAATACAAGCCTAGAATGGAAATGCAAGCCCTAGGACTTGGTTGTTGGACTCCCCATATTTATCATGATCGAGTTCATTTAAGCACGGGATGATCACAAGATGTCACACAATCCTCACTAACATTGCAATTATGAGAATATGAATATGACATCAGTCTTAGATTTTTTCAGAATGAGGTGTAAGCATTAAGGCAGAGGAAGCCAGAATGACCTGAACATCTATTCCTTTTGATTTAGCAAGTTAACATAAGCATCAAAGCATGATTGATAGAATGTCCTAAATGTCACTTGCAAACAAACACACCAGACATGTGAGAGTTCCTTCTTTCACCAAAGAGTACTCGCAGTGACCCTTACATTCACTTAGCAAGACAAGCATTAGCAATTATACTTGTAGGAGAAAGAAGTCACTCAAAATAGACAAGGAGAAGAACCAACCTCACCAAAGCATCCATATAAATGGAGTTGAGGTACGCATGGCCATCCAATATGAGATGAAGGCTCTTACAAATGGACACCCCTCTTAGATAGATTCTTTGGATCATTGGAACTAAACCAGAAAATAGAAAGAAAAAGGAAAGATCATGCCCCCAATCTTCATGTTTCTTAGTCAAGAAAGATGTCTTAGATTCACTTGAGGAGAAATGATAAAGCAAACAAAAAAACAAGCAAAGGAAAAGCTCAGCATGCTTTAGAGGAACACAAAATCAGTTTTCAGTTTCAGTTTACTTTTGTATTCAAGTGGATTAAAGTTGAATCAGAAGCAAACAACATTTGAAGTCTCAACAAGATAGCGACAACAGGAAGACATAGTGAGAACCATTGGTGACCATCATGAGAGATAAAATCTCAAGAAGATATCAAAGCGCAAACCAAGTATCAGCAAGTGAACGTAGTGAGAACCACTGGTGACTGATACAAGGAAGAGATCCTAAAAGAGAGAGGTCAAACGAGAGCTAGGTATCAGTAGGTAGGCACAATGGGAACCACTGGTGACTGATACATGAGAGATCCTTAAGGAGAGAAATCTCAAAAGTAGCTAGGCATTAGCAGGCAGATGTAGCGGGAATCATTGGTGACTGATGCACCAACAAAACTTCTGAAAGTGATAGGACAATGCCCCCTAGACTAGGAAGATGCCCCCAAGTGTGAACCAGTTCCAATCCATGAAGAGTCAGGGAAAATATCAAAGAAAACTAAAGGCAAGAGCATGAGCTAGCAAACCAAAGCAGGAAATGAGCTAAAAGATGGAAACAAAACTAAAGAAAGAAAGCGGGAAAGCAAACTAAAGCAGGGAAGCAAAGAGACTAAAGCGAGAAACTAAGAGCCAAGTGATGCTAAGATGAGATGTAACTTCAGGAAACAAGAGGCACCTATTTACCAGGTTTTCACCATCTTGGTAGAGATTCTATTTTTTCTACCATGACGCTTGTTTACCAGGTTTTCATCAATGGCACATTCTCTTCTTTTTTCAATTTTTTCGTACTTTTCTCTTTTTTTATTTTTTTGTATTTTTGTATTTTTCTCTTTTTCTGATTTTTTTTTTATTATTATCAAGGCACCTATTTGCTAGGTTTTCACCAAGATAATAGATACATCAAAGTGCCTTTTTACTAGGTTTTCACTAAGATGATCATTTTTTTAGGACATTTTGCAATTTTTAGGATTTTTGCTATATATCAATTTTTTGGATTTTTTCAGGACCAATAAGTATGTACATGAGCATGCCAAGAATGTCTCAACTGTAGAACTTCTTTAGATGAAGAGCATTGATAGGCTCTTTGAGTTTCTCTCCTTTAGTGGTAGAGAGTCGATAAGTGCTAGATCTAAATGCTACAGTAATGACATATGGACCAAGCCAGTTTGGTTCAAATTTGCCTTTCTAAACTCGCTACTGCTAATTTTTGGGGTTCTCTCTCAGGATGAGATCACCCACTTGGAATTCTCTTTGTCTGAATTTCTTATTATAGGCTTTTGAAATTCTTTGTTGATATGCTCGGAGATGATCAAATGCCACCTTCCAACGTTCATCAAGTAACTCAAGCTCTTGAAGCCAAGATATTCTATTATCTTCATCAGTGATGAGGCCCCTCAGAGAGATTTGCAATGTCAGAATCTTGACCTCAATAGGTAATACTACCTCTGCTCCATAAACCAGGGCAAAAGGAGTGGCCCCCGTTGGTGTTCAGATACTTGTTAGGTAGGCCCACAAGGCCAGATTAATCTAGAGATGCCAATCTCTACCAGATTTATGAACTGTTTGATGCAAGATTTTTAGAATTGTCTTATTAGAAGCCTCTGCTTGTCCATTACCCTAGGGATAATAGATGGATGACCAATGCTGAATAATTCTGAATTTAGTACATAAGCCTGTCAGGTCCTTATTTTTGAATTGTCCCCCATTGTCAGTGATAATAGATGAGGGTATGCCATATCTGCAAATGATATAGTTTAGTAGGAACATAGCAATGGCCTTGCTATTAGCTACAGCTAGAGGCACTGCCTCAACCCACTTGGTAAAGTAATCAGTAGTTGTGATGATGAACTTGTGCCCTCTTGAAGAGGAAGGATGTATCTGACCAACCAAGTCGAAGGCCCATTGCTGAAATGGCTAGAAACTGATGAGAGGACTAAGTTCATGAGCAGGAGCATGAATCAAGTTCCCATGAAATTGGCATTTCTTGCAAGTCTTAGCATATTGAACAACTTCTTTTTCCATGTCCGGCCAATAATAACTAGCTCTAATAAGTTTTCAGGCTAATGTCAGACCACTAGATTGAGACCCATAGATACCTTTTTGTACCTCAGCTAGCACATGCTTGGACTCATCAGGTTCTAGGGACCTAAGGAGGGTATTGTCTAGGCCCCATCTATACAAGTCATTTTCTATGAGGACATACCTTGAAGTAGTATGAATGAGGTGACGCTTTTCATTCTGGGTATAGGTATCTGGAATGATCTAGTCACGAAGGTAGGAAAAGATATGGTGGTAGTGGGATGAATCATGTCCAATGACTAAACAAATCATCTTGGATTCATGAATATCATAGGTAGGGTAGTGTAATGCCTCCACTAGGAACTCATGTCTGAAGTCATTTTCTGGCATTTGTAACATTGAAGCAAGAGTGGCCATTGCATAAGTTGCTTTATTGTCTGCCCTTGGAATCTGCTAGAAAGAAATGTGTGCAAAGTACTATTTAAGATCATTTACCATCCTTTTGTAAGGTATTAGTTTGTCATCTTTATTTTGGTAGACATCATTGACTTGATTGATGATTAATTGTGAGTCTCCAAAGACCTTGAGCTCATCCACATGCCATTCAAGGGCCATCTTCATACCATTAATGAGAGCTTCATATTCAACTATGGTGTTCATGTAGGGGAAAAAAAATTTATATGCTTTTGGAAATGAGTATCTTTGAGGTGTAACAAATAGAATGCCTGCACCAGATCCTTGCTGAGTGAATGATTTGTCAAAGAACACCCTCTAAGATTGGTGTGTGAGAAGCAGGACAGATTCATATGGGAATTCAATACTTGGAGGCTAATGATCTTTCAAAGGAGCTTCTGCCAGCTAATCAGCAATTTCTTGTCCCTTAATGGCTTTTCTTTCCACATACTCAATGTCAAATTCACTAAGTATCATTACCCATTTTGCTAATCTACCCGTGAGGGCAGCCTTGCTCAACAAGTACTTCAGTGGATCAATTTTTGCAATAAGCCTCATGGTATGAGCTAGCATATAATGTCACAACTTCTGGGAAGTGAATACCACTGCTAAACAAGCCTTCTCAATGACAAAGTAATTTATTTCATAAGCAACCAATGTTCTGTTGATATAGTATATGGCTCTATCTTTATTGTTTTGATCTTCTTGAGCTAAGAGAGCACCCAAGGATGTGTTTTTTGCTGAGATGTATAGTATAAGTAGCTTTCCATGAATAGGAGGCATCATTATAGGTGGATTAGCAAGATACTATTTTATCTGAGTAAGTCCCTTGTCACATTTCTCATTCCATTTATAAGTCACATTCTTATGTAAAGTTTTAGTAAATGGCCGTGACTTATCGGCCAACTATGAAATGAAGCACCAAATAGATTGTAACCTTCCTTGTAATCCTCTCATTTGACTACTATTCTTGGGTGGAGACATGTCCATAATATCTTGCACCTTTTCAGGATCAACTTCTATACCTTTAGCGAAAATGATATAACCCAAGAGTTTCCCAGAAGTAACACCAAAAGCACATTTCTTTGGATTAAGCTTGAGATTGAATTGTTCCTTGCGGTCAAGGATGGGACCTAAGTCTATGAGGTGAGTTCTTCACTACATGCTTTTGGCTAAATTATCATCCACATAATCCTCCATCATTTTATGCATCATATCATGGAAGATAGTAGTAACAACTCTATGGTATGTTGCTCTAGCGTTCTTAAGCCCAAAAGGCATGACATTCCAGCAAAAGGTGCCCCAGGCACATGCAAAAGTGGTCTTTTCTTGATCTTTTGGTGCAATTTTGATTTCATTATAGCCAAAAAATCCATCCATCAAGGAATACATCTCATATCTTGTTGTCATGTCAACTATCATATCAATATTAGGCAATGGGAAGTCATCTTTCGGACATGCCTTATTTAGATCTCTAAAATCTGTGCACACACAAATGGATTTATCATGTTTAATGACTGGAACAATGTTTGAAATCCATTCTGCATAATCAATAGTTCTTATGAAGCTAGCCTTAAGAAGCTTTTCCAACTCTACTTTAACCAAAAGTGCTACATGTGGATGCATTTTTTGCAGCTTTTGTTTAACAGGTTTAATGCCTGGTGCAATGGACAAATGATGCATGATTAGATTGGGGTCTAATCTAGGCATGTCAACGTAGGTCCATGCAAAGTTTATTTTCTTTCTTTGAAAGAATCTATTGAACTCTTCTTTTTCTTCAGTAGACAATGACTATGCTAGATGAATAATCTATGGAGCAACCTCTATACCCAAATTGACCGGCTATGTCAGCTCAATCAATACTGATGACCTCTCTTGAAAGTGGCTCGGAAGTGTATCAAGTATCCCATCCTTGGGTGCCTCAGAGAGCTTTTCACCCTCGGATACATCTTTTATTTTTACTATTTTTGGCTCTAATACTGCCACAAAGTGGTTTTCACCATTAGAGCACCTATTTTTTCTTCTTTTAATTTTTTGACTAAGATAATTGATATCCACCTCTGCTATGTTGACACTACTTTTTCTAGTGGAGGACATCATAGGTTCAATAGCATGGAGGTAATAGGCTAGATCATAATCAGTCTGGAACGTTAGGACTTCATTGGATTTAGAAGGGGAGTTCTAGTTTATCAAATTAGGATGGTGGAGTGAAAGGGAAGTAGTGACTGGTTCAACTGTGTTCATGGTATAACCCTCAAAAGTTTTGACAACCAAGTCAAGACCTAAAGTGATCTCATCCAAAGGAGAATTTGAATCCCTAAGATACCTTGTATCAGAAGTAGAGGGCACGTTAACATTAGTGGTGCCTAATTCATGCGGCCTAGCACTAGACCCTTCACCTACTTTGAGGAGTCTTTCATACATGTGAATAGTATCTATGCCTACATCATAAGTAGCATCAAAAAAAGAGTCAAACTCATATTTATGTGAGTTAGTACTTGATGTAGGAATTTCATTAGCAGCATCATTAGACTCATTATTATCCCTTGTGGCATTAATAGCTTGCTAAAGTTGTTCTTGTTCAAAGTACTTTTGAAAATGAGGTGGCCTATATCGTTCACCTTGAAAATCAGCATCATCATTTAGTGTTTCTTTCCATTCCTCATATGTGAATTGGTATACTAAAGAAGTTTTACTAGAATCATTATCAGTGTCAGTATCTATCTCTACCATATGAATAGGTATGATAGGTTCATTACGTTCAGCAAAGAGTGCTGCAAGATCCGGAGGAATAGGATATGGAAATGTATCTTCATCAGAGCTGGCCTCTGGATTCACTTCTGGAGTGGCATCTTCAATTTCTTGTTCAAGTTCAAGTTTAGACTTAGGAGCTAACACAAATTTCTTGGCCCCAAAATGAAAGGGAGTCTTTTTAAAGCCCAAGCCACTAGTATCTTTTGTGCGGTGGCTTGTAGCTTCAATAGGTTTTAGTAAGCCATTATCATTTTTTCCTATAGGACCACTCCCCTTATAACTGAAGCACTTCATGATTTTGAAGGCCTAACTATATGGTTCTTTCTCTAAATCTGGATATGAAATGGTTGTTTTAGCTATTACTTTTCCCTTATAGATCCATTCTTTGATAGCTCTCTCTTCATCCTCATCTTCTAAAGGTGTAGAGGCCCTTACAAAGGTGCCATCATAAACTATTTGAGGAGGAGCATTAGAAAGTTTTTTGTCCTCAGAGGGTCTCCCATAAGAGTGTGGAGATAGAGGTAGAGTAGCCAATGATAGCACAGGTTCCATTTGATATTCTCCCATGCCTGTATCCTTAAGTTTCAAAGTTTGTTCCATTTCTTTCAGCTTAGCATCATAAAACTCAGTGGATTCTCTATTTGCTGGAACAAAGCTATTTGTGGTTTGCGCAAGAGTGTTGCAAGAGAAATTAGTATTCATAGGTATAGTGACTTCCACTCCATGGAATGGAAACTTAATGCATTGATGATATGTGGATGGAATAGCCTACATTTCATGAATCTAAGGCCTACCCAACAAGATATTGTAGGCAAGAGGAATATCGATCACTTGGAAGGTAACATCTCTCTCAACAGGACCTATGTGGATAGGTAGCACAACTAAGCCTTGGGACTTGCATTCTTCCTCATCATAAGCTTTGATGGTAATCTTTTTGTGAGGATTTATACAATTCTCATCATATCCTAGCTAAGTGAGCAGTTTAGCGGAATAAATATTAAGAACAGCACCATTATCTATGAGCACTCAATAGACACACTTAGGACCTATCATGACCTCTATATGCAAGGGAGCATTATGTGGGTGACTCAAAGAGTGGTCGTCTTCTTCAGAGAAGGATAGATAGTGAGGTGAAGTCAAATGACCTACCATAGATTGGAACCAGTTGAGATTGAGATCCTTAGGAACATTTTCCTTAGCCAAGGCCTTATCCAAAATCTACCTGTGAGCAGGCGAGATCTTCAGCAGCTCAAAAATGGTAATCTAAGCATTGGTTCACTGGTGTTGATCTAAAATGCTATAACTAGCCGAGCTAGTTGTAGGAACAAATTTCATGTTTTTTGTTGGCAGGGCCAACAATAGTCTTATCCGCAATTTGCTTTGGAGTAGATGCGGGAATATCAGGTCTCTTATCCACAATTTTCTTTGGAGCAGATGTGGAAGCATCAGGACCTTTCAAGACAACTCTCCCTCACGATCAAGTGACAACATTAGCACAGTCTTGAGATTGTTCAGATTCAGATGAATGAGGTGTAGAGCTACGCAAGATAAAAGGAGTCTTAGATTTGGGAGTATCACTGCTCCCTCTAGAAGTGATCACGTCACAATACTCTATCTCGACAGGTTCAATCATACCAATAACATTGTCATTATTAGTGTATGTATAATTGACTTTAGCATTGGTATTCTTGGCATTTGAAGACTCACCCTTCTCATGAGGAGGGAAGGGATCCTTAAAAGCTTGGTGCTCCAAATTCTTGTTATGGCCATTCACAACAATATCACCACTATCGATCAAATCTTGGACCTTGTGTTTCAGCTGAAGACAAGTTGAAGTCTTATGACCAATGTTCTAGTGATAGTCACAGTAAACATTATCATTCTACCAATGAGGTCTTGGTTGTGGGTCATAAGTACTCTTTTCTAAAGGAGTAAGAACCTGATTCTCTATAAGAGTTTTAAAGACCACATCAAGAGGCTCTCCCAAAGGGGTGAAATCACGCTTGGGTTGAGAGGCCCAAGGTTTATACCTAGCAAATCTTGAAGTTTGTTGATTGTTTGTTGTGGTCTTTTCGACAGCCTTAGCTACTTGTATACTGGAAGTAAGATTAAAAGTAGACTTTGAAGGCTTCATAGTAACATTATCCACTACTCCATCATTTACTACATCTTTATTCTTATTGGTAGTCTTCCCTTTATCCTTGTTTATTGTCCTTATTCAAAGTTAATTCTCACATCTTGATCATAAAGGCCTCTATCCACACTACTTGTTTGATCATACTATCAAAAGTAAGATGACCTTGCAATTGCACTTGGTATCCAAAGTCTAGGACAAGATTGTCTAAGAAGATGTCGAGTCTCTCAGACTTTGGTAGTTTGTGAGGACACCTCATACATAATTGTCTCCACCTTTGGAGGAATGTTAGGAAAGATTCTCCTTGTCACTGTTTTAAGTTGCAAAGATCTCAGATGTTGACCAGATGCTGAATGTTATGTGAGTAGTGCTGGAGAAAAAGATTAGCCATTTCATCAAAAGTTTTAATACCAGTAGGCAATCTAGAGAACCATTCCATAGCTGGTCCACCCAAACTACAAGGAAACAAACACATATGATATGTCTAATCATGCATGAATTCTATAGACAATGTGCCAAACTCCCTCAAGTGATCTTGGGGATCGGTTGTACCCAAGTATTTTTCATATTTAGGGAGTTCCACACCTCTAGGAAAAGGTGGCATATGAAGACTTCTATCAAAAGGGAAAGGACAAATACTTTCCATCGTAAATTGTTGAGCAAGTTTGTCTTTATCCCTTGCAAGTTGACTAATCTGATCTTGCATTTCTTGGACAATCTTTTGCAACTTTGCAATCTTAGTTTCTTCTTCATTAGCTACAAGTGTTTCAACTTGATAGTCTTGGGGTAACTTGGCCCCTTGTTTAGCTAGCTCAAGGAAGTACTTTTCTTTCTCTTCTAGGAGAAGGATCTCCATCATTTTAATAAGACCCTTATTAGCTTTGGCAAGGTCTATATCATGTTGAGTTATCACTTCATCTTCATTCCCAAGGATCTCATAAATACTCTAAATCTGATCTTGTTGCTGATCATCTTGGTTTTGATCGAATGGAGGAGGATGATAGAAATAGGCGGGTTGTCGATCGCATTGAGGTTTGCTTCGAGATTGATCATCATTATGGGACTGATTTTGGTCATGTTGAGATTGACCATGAGGTTGTTCATTTCAAGGTTGAGCATGATGTGGGTCATTAGAGGATTGACCATGATATTGATTATTGTGAGATTGATCAAAGGTTTGACTATACTTGCCCAGTTGGAAATCAAATGGATCTCCCATCTTGTTGTAAGCTTGTGCAGTGCATGAATTCTCAGTGAAATGATATGTCCAATATTGAAAGGGTGCAGCCACGGTAACCTTTGGTGAGTGAACAAGATCAAAAGATTTAACAAATTCGGATGAGAAGATATCTTCAATGGTATCACTAGGTTTTATGGTAGTACTATTCTCAGTAGGATCAACAAGTACAATAATAGGATTAGTCCGAGGGAGAGGTCTTCCAAAGTTGTGAAATAATGAGTTCTCTTGGAAGAATGAGTTGTCTTAGTCTTGAAATGAGAAACTAGGTTGCGCTTCAAACAATGGATTAAAACACTCTTGAAACACCAGAGGTGATGGTTGAGATGGACTATCTTTCAAAGTAGTCAATGAGGAAATTGAGGATATCTCACAAAGTTCAGATTTAGCAACAGATTCAAGAGGATCTATTTCTTGATTAGGAGGTTCACTTCTACCTTGATCAGGATTCTGAATGGGATAAGTCTTGCCACTTCTAGTCATGAAAATCATAGACAAAGATGAAATGAGAGAGGACTCGGGATAAAGCTAGACTCAATCTCTAAGAACAACGCAAAGGAGATAAAGGCTAGAATAGCCAAGATGCGAGATGGACCTGGTACAAATTGTCAAAAGAGGTGGCTAGAATAGCTGAGATAAGACAATCGCAACATGAGATACAAAAGGCATAAAGAGATAAGGTAAACCAACAAGAGACAACATGAGTCAAAGAAAATATTGATTGATTCCTAACTCAAAACAACTAGTTTCTGATAGTAAATGATAGGAAAGCAAAAAAATAGACCTCAAAAAAAAAGTAGATCAGATAAAAAGTCAAATAGTCAATGAAAAATAGGTCTCTATTTTTGCAAATTGGGCTACAATCTCACATGAGAGAGTGCCAAGTCATGTGAGAGAACACTAGTCTTCACATGAGAGAACAAAGTCTCACATGAGAAAGTGCTCTGAAGTGTGAAACTTCATGCAGGAAAAGTGCAAAATCTGACAATCTGACATAGTTTTCGAGGTTAAAGTTGAATTTTGAGGTACAGCCTAAATTGATGTCTGATAGAAAATCTAGTTTCCTGACAGGTTTGAAGAGCAGTTTAATCAACAATCTCATTTTAGGATTTCAAGAATTTGTTTAAAGACACAAAGGTTCAAATCAAGTAGTTGTGATACAAGAAGCAGTCATTAACAAACCTATCAAGGACAAAGCAACTTGATAGCATCAGGGGAGTCTTTGTTTGATGATGATTGGAAAATGTTTAAGACTCGATAAAAAACACATAGCTTAGTCCTACAAAGAAAATGGTGAGAAGCCAAAACCTTTGCCCCATTGCTTATGCGCATACGTGCACCTCACATAGTCGTGTCACCCCCTAGAGGACACCCATGTTTTGGGTGTTTCCAAGGACTCAATGGTGTACATTCAAAGGTTACCCTTGTAGTAGGGGCCAGTGTTGCAACCACCTTCAAGCATCCAGCTGTATGCCTATGATGGGAATCTATAGGAGAGATTCTTCCCCCTCCCTGTGCAAAGATTATGACTCCTTTCAGAGGTGAACCGGGTAGGCCACTAGCTAAGGAAAGTTTTTAATAGGCTTCCATTCATGCTAACCTTCAGTGCCCTTGATACAGAGTTGAGGCCTCACAGCCACACCAACACCCGAAAGTCATACACCCCCGTAAGCAGGGCTAGGAGCAGTGCCGCTCAGTATAACAGATGGAGCCTTCTCAAGATGATAGTCAAAGTCTTGAGAAGGAAGCTAACATGGTTTTGGAGTCTTTAGACTCAAAAAAAATTTCTTTATTAGAGTGAGGAAGAATCACCGGTGATAGGTGCGTACTCACTTGGGTCGTTCCTGGAGGTTCAACTTCTGGTAGGTCCTCTAAAGGTGACACTGGGCTTGGTTTAGATTCGGGGTCAGATTTTTTGGTTCTCCCAAAGGGAGAAGAGCATACTTCTCTATCATGTTTCCTTACCCAAACACATCAAGAAGAGTCATCACTGAGTTAGCTTCACTCCATTGTAACTACAAGCTTTTGGGTTTCTGTTTCTCTCAAAGAGAGAAAAGCATAATCCCCTGGCTAATAAAAGCGTAAAGATTCACTACCTTTCTCCGCTTCCCCAAGAATTTGTCATATTAGTAAGATCATTAGGATTTTGGGTTCATTCATGGTCATCACCTCCATGTAATGAAGACCTAAATTCCCTACTCACTATCAAAATCCTCAAGAAATTTTAATGGAGCCCTATTTGGACTATGTGAATGAAAGCAAAAATAAACACAACATTTTAGCAAATCTTTGACTATCATCCTACATTCAAACCATTAGCATGTTTTAAATTCTTGGTCAAAAATCCTGTAGAAAACTTTTATGCTGTGAAAATAACAGAGAAATAATAAGCAACATCAAATAGAAAACTGTTAGAAATCCGAAACTGGAAAGATAGAAACTGAGAAAATTGAAACACTATACTCCAGTCTCGCACGAGGAAGTACTCCATAGCACACGAGAAAGTGTAGGATGCTGCGCAAAGGCGCAAAAGCTCATGCAAGAAAGTGCTTCAAGGAGCAAAATCTCACGTGGGACACTCTAGATTCTCATGTGAAGATCCATACACAGACAGTACGAATGCATGGTAGAGCTTGAATTTCTTGTCATAAAAGATGAGAATGAGGCTAGAAATTAGAATTTCTACCCCAAGGTGGGTGCCAAAATGTGTGTCTGAATGTGGACCTCTAAATCAGGCACAAATGCAACATAGTCATTGCTCAATCATGAGATGGTGAGTATGAACATGAATTGTCCATCTCACTACATCGATTGAATCAACTTGTTGCCTCCTATGTGGATAGGGTGTTTAATTACTCTCAGAATGAGAGCTAACAACCATGAGACCAATCCCACAACAGAGGATTTTCCAAGAGCTATGAAGATGAGTAAAAACTCAAATTAAACTAAGATGAATATGCAATTTAATCTAAGAATTGAGATGAAATCACTAATAACTTGAAAGAGATATGAAGTGCAATTTTAATCTAAATAGCTTAAATAAATATGATACTAAACTATGAGCATGTAAGCAAATTGATCTATTATAACAATGCAATGCTATATTAAATGAGAATTTAAACTAATTGCAAATGAAAAGCTTTGAATAAAGTGAGACTACAAATTTCTATAGTTCAATTACTCTTCAAAAATTTCCTCTTTTGAATGAAGAAAATAGGTCCATTAAATAAGCAAGCCCGGGAAGAGAATGAAGGGGTTCTTGGTTTGAAACTCCCGACCCTTCATTTCCATTTGAGACAAAAATGCATTGAATTACTTAATAAAAAAATGGAAAATGCCACACAGGTGACCTTTTGAATATTATGAATTATTAATTCAAAAAAGGAGTGTCCATTCAAATAACAAGTAATCATTAATTCCTTTTTATGGGTAATTAGCCAAATGGGGTGGGTTTAATTTAATTCTAAGCACTTAGGACTTTCAGATTAAATTAAATTATCATAGGGGTAATTTAGCTCATAAAAGTCAAAGACTTTGGGAATTAATTTTGATATTTCATTAATGTAATTTATGGTCTTTGCAATTGACATCAAGTCGAATTAAGTTAGGTAGGAGAGAGAAAATTGCCTAGGAAACTAGGACTTTGGAGATGTAAAATTGACAAAAATGCACCAAAATTAATTAAATTTAATAGGTGCCAATTTTAGGGTATTACAACTATCAACTGCCTAAGTTCTTGAACTCTGAGTATCTTCTTTGAAAAAGCTTTTGGCTCTATTGTAGCTGCATTTGCACTGACTGAGATTTCATTCTCAAATTGTTTAATCTTTTCAATGATCTCTATTGTGAAGGTTCCAACAGTGCATAGCTTATACAAGATTTGGCAAATAGAATTATTAATACACTGAATCTCAGTTATTACCTCTGAAATTTTAACCTTGTTGATTGCTGCTTCTTGACTTATTCTTTCAGCTAATTTATCTTGTATCTTTGACTCTGCCCACTCTTCAATTCTTTTGTCAGCATCGACATCTGGGGCATTGATTCCTTCAGCAAGAGTAGAAAGTTGGTCCATAATCGGTGTGTCCTCATCTACATGTACCTCGGGGATGACCTATTGTAAGATGTCTCTTACATTTTCTAGATTTCCTTGCTCTTACTCTCCTGTCTTAATTTCTCTTGTGCTACTTTTCTTGTCCATAATTCCCCTTATTTTCTCAATTTTTCAGGGCTAAGGGTCCTTGGGTCATATTTTCTTGTACTTATACCTCTCCATGACTAATATCTTTGATAACCTTTAATACTAATGACAATCAATAATACTCAAATAGAGATAACAGAAGGGGATAAGGCATGGATGAATGGGCATCCATGTTGCCATCCTTATGTTCATAAATTGGGGGTCATAAGGGTGTTGTTATTGTGTTGATTATGAGAAGGGTTGATGGTTGAAATCTTGGCCTTGTGAAGGCAATTTGAGAAGATTTGAAATCTTGTTGAAGGCTGGTTTAATTCTTGTATTTTGGCATTCTCCTAGTTGGGTAGCTTCCACCTTCACCCCTACTATGGGTCCAAGGTGACCCATTGTGTGCATAGCCTTCGAAAATGGAATTTGATGTTATTGCCTATTTTTTGGTTTTATTTGATTATGTGTTTGTTGAATGCATGTGAACCCCATATCCATCTTTGTTTCCCCTAGCTCGGGGGTGGCCCTAAAATGGCCTAGGTTGGGAGGTGAGCCTCCATGGTCTGTTTGTTATTTTGTAGATTTCTTAAAGGCATAACCTGGTGGTTTTCATGGAGCTAGATGAAAATTTGGATTCACATCCTATAGTTGTTATTTGAGTTGTTCAGCTTGAGCCCTTGTGAGAGTTTATTAAATTAAGGCTATGTTTAAAAGCCTAGCATATGAAATTCTTGTAAAAGATAGCATGTTAAATTATTTCTTCTAACTATCAAACTATAGTGATTTCGAAAGGATGCATTAATTTCCCTTATGTTGAAGAGAAATATTGGTGTTGATGTTAGAGCTAGATGGAATAAATGTAAATGCTATGTTGTTTTTTTTCTTTAGTTCTTGCAAGGAAAGAAGGGGTATTTTTAATTCTATGGTATTGTTTTCAAAAAAAAATTTTATACCTATTTGTTTAAGCATTTCCTTAAAGAAAGGATTTATTTTCATTTTATGGAAAGTTTTCAATGAAATAAAAGTTCATTAGTATTATTGCATTTCCTTGAAAAGAATAGATTTATTTCTTTTAAAATGGTAGCATTTATATGTATCTAGAGTTAAGCTCACTTATTGTGGATACAAAGGAAAGGAGGTTAAGTTAACGTAGATGAAGTAGCTATTTATTTAAATGCTTATAATCTAAATATTTTATAAATACAATGCCCTAAATTTTGATCTTTATCTATTCATGATTCTTTACAAAAAAAAATTATTGTAATCATACTAATGCATATATATATTTGCTATATATATATATATATATATATATATATATATATATATATATATATATATATATATATATATATATGCATTGATACCTTTCAGATCATTAACATTTGGAGTTTCTAATAATACATATATATACTACTAAATGTGTATATTAGTACATACCTTTTTATTTAAATATTAATACCTTATATCACATATTTCCTTGAAAACCGAACTATACCATAATATTATATTATCGAACGAAGTGTAAATTGACATGGAAAGCAAACTTTATATTTGTGGAATGTATATCCTATATCTATATATATTATTATATATACACGTATAATGAAACATATATGTGCATGTATAATAATGCATATAAATATCATTGTGTGAAGATCCTTAAATCATCGAGACTTTTCCATTGAATTTGCATTGACCTAAACCTTCCGCAATTTAAGAAATGCTTTTGTTCTTTTGTTCACCGAAGTTTCTTGTTATTAAAAAATTAATCACATTATATAAAGTAACAAAATGAATGAACTTCAAAAAGACTATTCGCAAACCCTAACAGCCTGTCGGTAGCACAGTGGGTGGATGCCACAGTCACGAGTGGCAATGGCCACCGCCAATAGTGGCATTGTAATACCCCAAAAATGGGCTATAAGTTCATTAATCTCCTACATCTTCAATTTGAACGAAATCGACATCAAAGTCCTAATTTAAGGCACATCTAAACATCATTGAATCATAATTGATTATCTTAAATTCTACATCAGGGAATATTCCTAGTAATATTCCTAATCATCATAATTATCTTTAATTTTATAATTATTTGGCAATAAATCACATTTATCCTAAAGTTTGATTAATTGAATATTTTCATATTTAATTAATTAGATTTAATATTTGCCACTTAATTGTGTAATTAAATTTAATTCTATCTATTATTAATTATTTAATTTTGACAATAAATCTAATATCATATGAATAATTGATTAAATTCTTATTTAATTAATTAAAGCAAGTTGTCATTATTTAATAATATAATTTTTAATAAAAGTTTGGTAAAATAGTTAATTAACCCATAAATTAATTATTTTATTTCAAAAAGCAGTTAAGTTGGAAATAAATCATTTTATTATTAAATTAATTCATAAATAAAACACGCACAATCATAAAAGCAGACAACTATCAATTATCAATTAAAACTAAACTCTATTTTGAGTTAAAACTTAGCTTTTGCATGTTTTTGTGAATTAAATTATCCTTTATTATAAAATAACTCAAAAATCAACTTGAGTTATTTGAGTGATTTATGGCTTTTTCCCATGCACCTCCAAAGCCCTGGATTTCTATAAAAACAAGGCTCAGCTCTTCATAATTCATCTCTCAAATTTGCATCCAAACATCTCATAATTTTGCAAGCTTACTTTGCCAAAGTCATCCACAAATTTGCATAATCACGCTGGAGAATTGGAATTGAGGAATCAAAGCTCTTGCGAATCGACATCTTTGTGAGATCAATCTTATTTTTGCATTCATATTGCATATCATTGTTAGATTAGCATTGCATATCAATTTTCAATAGCATTCATAGCATATCAATTTCATATTAGCATAGATTCATATCAGTTTTTATCATTCTTATTGCATATAAAATATCAAAAATATAGATTAATTGCATTCAATCTCATATCTAGATCAATTGCATTCAAATCTTTCATTTAGGTGTCGTCTAGGTCACTGATCTCGATAAACAATCTGAGAACATCAATCTCGCACCTACTAGAAGGCAGTAAATCGCTTGGTTAGTTTAGCTTTCAATTTTGCATGATTTCATTTTTGCTAACCTCTAATGTTTTACTGAAGTGTTGTGTCTACAAATCAGGTACAATTTTCACACACACATTTCTAGTGCCCACCATGGGGCAACCCACCTTTGCATGCTAGTTTTGATTTTTTTTGGGAGCTAAAACCCCAAAGTTTCAAAGATTTAATTTTATCTCCCAAATGGCTTTGATTTTTGGTCTGAAATTTTTTTTTCAAGTTTCTGACATATCGGGAAAGCTTTGATAAAAAATTCAGAATTTTCTAAAATTTTTTGAAGTTTTAATAATTGTTTTTCAATTTTTCATAAAAAATTAATTTTTGGCGCAAATCAGAATATTTTTTGAAAATTTTTACATTTTTGGAAAGCTCTTCAAATTCTATAGGGGGTCTATTCTTTTTATTTTAAATTTGGATGCAATTTAGTAGCTCAAATAGTCAATTTATAAAAACTGGTCTATTTTGATAAAATAGGTTTCTAGGGCACAAATGAAGATATTTTTCTAAAATTTTTAAATTTTTTGAAAGCTCTCTATTTTTTAGTAGGGATCTCTATTCTAAATTTCTATTTTTGTGGCTAAAATCATATCAAAAAAATTAGATTTTGTTCACTAGGTCAAATGCAGTGCAAAAAAATTAAAATTTTGTGATGGGTATGCACTTATTTTTCATATGATTCAATGCATGATATGAATTATCATTTGGATTAATTTTTGGTTATTATTGCTCCTAACAATTGATTTTTAGATCTAACCCTAGGGTTTTCATAAGTTGAATATACCTTGCATATCTTGTTTGTTTGTTGGCTTGTTGGAGAGTTCGTAGCTTGCTTGCATAGTAAAGCTCAACAAGAATTGCTAAAAATCAGGTAAAATCTACTAAGTACATTACGAGGATCACCAGGTATTCTCTTTGTTCTAAAAATTTTTCAATTTGGATTTAAAATAAATCTCTCACATGTCAAGCTTGTGTGCATCTTTTCATGCTTTTGATCTATTTCTACACACTTGCATAATTTGATACTAGGTTGTGATCCCTTAAAGATTCATTAAGTAGTCTTAGAATACTCGTGATTGATCTTGATTTCTATCTTGGGTTATTGGACTCGCTAATCCTCCGGCCCCTCATTTCTGCCCTGTGGTTGCAATCTCAGCGCCATAAAGGGGAGGGGTCAACAGGACAGAAGCGTTAAGTGTTCCACTTGGCAACCCTTTTGTGCTTTTAGGAACTCACTTATTTTCTAAGTTGTGGACTCATTTTCAGCTTGTGTGAGGTGTTAAGTGTTCCACCTTGTGGAATCATCTCATATTTTCTTTAAGCGTTAAGTGTTCCTCTTTCTACTTTTTGGATACTTTTGGTAGATTTGCTTTAAGGAATATATATGTGCTCACATAGTAATTAGGTCCTATGAACACTATTCATGATTCTTGAGAGATTGGATTCCTAGCGAAATATTTCTTGACAACAAAATCCTTATAGGTAGGGAGGATACTTAGTGTGTTTCATATTCAACTTAGTTAGTGTGTCTTCTCTTATTGATCGACACATTCTCTCTCTGGAGAGGTTGATAGATCATGTGGGGTTGATATCACGAGCTTTGGTGAATCAAAATTGGTTAGTGTGTCTTCTCTTATTGATTGATACATTCTCTCCCTAGAGAGGTTGATAGATCACGTAGAGTTGATATCATAGACCTTGGTGAAACAAACTTTATCTTAGCGTGTCAGATTAATCTGCTTGCTTTGTTTGGGTTAAAAGTGAAAAGGTGTCAAAAACCTTGGATCTGGAGCCAAGTCCCCTTGTGGTATAAATCTGTGAGTCACCTTTAGAGAGGGTTAACCGTAGTAGACAATCCCTTCACAGGGAAAACTGCATTGATAGAACCTCAAGCGGTAATAGCCATTTTCACCATGGTAGTGACAGTCGCTATATAAATGTCCTTGTGGAAGAAATCTCCATAGGTATGGTTCATTGTTGGGTTGTTAGATCTCCCTAGCAGCTCTTGAAGATTAAGTTCTCAGACTGTGTCAAAACCCTGGTGCACCGGGATTGGAGTTCACCCCTTTGAATCATAAAAGTTACAGAGTCAAACCATTACTAAAAACCCTAGAGAGGCCAATTTTTCATTCTTAGGTATATGTGTGTTATTGCAAAACTTTTCAGAACATACACAATTAGTACTCTCAGGGATTAGCACAATTTGGTCACTTGATTATTCATGCGCAAGGTTGCTTTTGCCCTTGTTCATTGTTTTTAGACATTCTTGGAATCACTTGCTTGCTGTTCTGTGTGGTTGTTTATCTACTTGGCTATTAAAAATGATCAAATCTGATATAACCTTCAAAATCTGGATAGTACAATTTGCAAACAATTCAAAACTGAAAACCTTAAGTTTTGCAAAATTTGACATAAAATTCTTTCTGGAGTCAAAAGTCATTTCAGGAAGTCAAAAGTTGTACAAGTTTTGTCAAGTGTCATTTCAATATTGCCCATCTATCGTATGTTTGAGAACACAGTGTCGTACAAGTTTTCACACCAGCAAATTCAAGAAGTCAAAACCCTGTTAGCAACTGTCGTACAAGTTTTGTCAATAGTCATTTCATTGCTACCCAACTGTCATATGAGTTTAGCAACTATCATTTCATAGACTACCCAGTGTCGTACGAGTCTGCAGAGTGTTGTTTGGAAAAATTTGAGAGAGTTGTCAGAAATTGTCAAATTGCAAGATATCCAATGTTTCCAGCCTAGTTCTAGAATCTGTCAAAAATATCATTGTGTCAAGAACAAATCAGTAGCTATTGAAAATCAGTACACATGTCTCAAAGAATCAGTACACATGAGGAAGAAATTCTGATCGCCGCTATGATGAAGCAGCTGCAAGCTATGCAAGTCCAGCTTGACAAACTTGAGAAAGAAAAGGAACCTCTATACTCTTTTCCATTTGATAAAGACTTGTACATGTCACCATGCCCTCGAAAAAAAATTGAGCAATATGATACCTCTTCCACGGAGAGTGACACATCTAGCTTTGGAGACTATGATGACTATGACGAAAGACAATGTAATGATACCTATGACACCTCTGTTCCTAAGAGTCCTCCTCATCGTTCATTCCTGCTTTCTATAAATGGGTCGTCACATTGGATAGATCATGATGGTGATCCATATGATTCTGATTTTGAAAGAGACTATGATGGCTTTTGTGGACAATACCTTGATTATGATCCATCTACTACTGCTGAGGACTATAAAATACATCGTGCTAGCTTGAAACATCAATACTATAAGGATCTCTCCTCTAAGAACTCTCCAGCTGAAAATAAAGATTACACTCTCAAGCAAGATTATGTTAATGTTGAACCTTTGTCTGGTGGTGGTTCCCTTCCATCCCCTACTTCCTCCAATACCCGTACATTTCTTAAAGCTTCTAAGTCTTTCAAATCTTTCATAGAACCTTCATCCAACACAAGCCTTGATACTTTTCATGCGGTTCCCTATAGTTATCCTCCAGGGCTACCTCTTAAAGAAACTCAAGCTAACCTTCACTTGGCTGCAAAGACTTTCAATAATGATAAACCTAAAGAGCCTAAGCCTTCATATGCTATAATCCCTACTTCAGCTAGTCCTCCACCATCTCTTCCAAAGTCATCCATACAATCCCAACATGCTTCATTGTCTTTAGAAGTGGCTCCATGTCAAGAGGACTCCTAAAATGATGAAGAAAAGAACATAAAGAAATATCAAGATCAAGAACTCTCCATGTCATCCAATTCCTTTCGTGATGTCTCTTATCCAGTCCATGGTTCTTTTGATCCCGCATACCCTTTCCCATTCATTCCACCATGTCTTAAGTCTTCTCCTAAACAAGATCAAGCTACTACTTCCAATGTTAAGCCTATTGCAAATCAAGAAAAAAATTATGTGCTTATGCTATCCAAAGATCCTTGTCAAGATCAAAGTCTTCCATCTTCTTGTTCTACCACTCCATGTTCACTTCCACTTTCTACTCTTCCTAAGTCTTTGCAAGCTTTGAACAATCCTATCAAAGAAAGTGCTCATATTCAAGATGTCCATGATTCTATTGAAGATCCTAATGCTCACTCTAAAGATGCTGATATCTTTGGTTGTCATATAGATGCTGATGAACTTATTTATTATCCTTTTGCATCTTCCACTTCCATCCTTGGACCTCTTCCACCACTACAAAGATCTTCACGCCTTCCTTCCATCTTGGGTCCTTATGTCCCTTCACTTTCCCCTCCTAACTCTCCTAATTTTCCATCCATCTTGGGTCCTTACATACCTCCATCTCCCATCTTTCCTCAAGATCAACATAGATGCATACCCTTGAATCCTTTTCATCCACCCACCCATTTAAACCAGTCATATCCTCCTTCTTCCACAAGTCCCAAGTCTTTTGGAAGTAACTTGAATGTTCAATACAAGAAAAAGAAGCAATACAAGAATCCATAAAAATAAAAAAATCACCATGTCTCCTCTAAACGACATGGAGGCATAAAGTCAAAAGAGATATCTAAGAAAAAAACTACAAGACAAGTATGGGTTCCAAAATCCATCATTGAAGATATTCTCTCTAGATCGCCAAAAAGAAATGAAAAGCCTACGGCTATATGGATTCCAAAGTCTCTCTTGAAAGAGTCTGGTGTTGAGAAAAAAGTGAAATTGACATTCAAGCTTCCAAAGGCTTCCACTTCATCTCCCTCCAAAAATATTCTTCCATTTCATGTGCCTAAACCACAACCTCTACTATCCATTCGCCATATTCCTTCATTCACGATTCCTCCATTCTCTCACCACCCTTCAAAGTATGTGTTGATGTTGAACTTGCCTTCCTTTCCATCTACCCTTTCACAATCCTTCCATGCATTATCCTTCTACCTTCTATCATTTTTCCTCATTTGCCTATTCCTCCTATCTTCCAACCTCACTCACTTTACATAAAACCTTATCCTCTATTTTTCTCTTCCATCTCCCTTTCCCTATCAGTATCTTTGAGCATATCATTTGAATCCTTGGTATATCATGGTTTATCCTTTCAAGGAGCACTATCTAAAAAGCTTGCCTTCTTCCAAAAATTCAAAAAGAAGAAAAAAAATAAATAAATAAATAAATTGAAAATGTGCCTTAGTGAAAACCTGGAAACAGGTGCCTCGGTAGCAAAAGTAAAGAGAAATAAATTCATCCTATGGTGAAAACCACTCCCTTGTGGTGCCTTGGATAAGTACCATGATGAAAACCTGGCAATCAGGCATTATGCGTAGTTCTTCTACATATTTCATCCATTCCATCTTCTCTTTTTGATCTTGACAAGGTTGACCTATACATGAACATTTGGCTATTTTGTGAGTTTTCTGATGATGATCTTGCTTTCATTCCCTTCCTGCTTAGCCTTCATATCCATCTTCCTCCATTCATTTTCACCTATCACTATCCTTTTCCCCTTTGGTCTTGATCTAAAAAAAAAAAAAAAGGAAAGAAAGAGTAAAACACAATGCTATGAAGCCTCTTGACATGTCTACTCCTTTGGAATGCATCCTTTCCTACTCTGGCATTACACTTTTATGACTTATCCTATGCTAGCCCTTTATTGCTTGTCCAAATGTGCTTTACATGACAATTTTTCCCTAGCTTGGATATTCTTGAGGAGTTTGCCCTTGAGGATTTCTTCCCTTCATTCTCCTTCATTCTATTGTCTTCCATCTCTTCCACCAACTTGCTAATCTCTCTTGTTCTCCACCTTGCTAGACATTGGGACTATACGATATGATCTTACTTGGGAGTTTGCAATGGAAAAAGATGCTATCAAGTATACCAATTATCAAAATCAGTATCAGAATCAGTATCAAAACCAGTATCAGAATAATTATCAAAATCAGTATCAGAATCAGTATCAGAATAATTATCAGAATCAGTATCAGAATCAGTATCAGAACCAGTATCAGAACAATTATCAGAATTAGTATCAGAATCAGTATCAAAACTAGTATCAGAACCAGTATCAGAACAAGTTTCAGAATGGGCCTATAGAACAAGTATCAGAACACCTATTGGGGCTACACCTTTCACTTTAGTTTATGGGTCTGAAGTGGTACTGACTATTGAGGTTGAAATCCCATCACTTAGAATCAGAATGCATGGACTTGTCACTGATGAAGACTACAGAGTGTCTAGGTTACAAGAACTTGAATTACTAGATGAGCGCAGGCAAGCAGCGTATGATCATCTCAGAGTATATCAGAAGAGAATGTCTAGAGGCTACAACAAGAAAGTCAGACATAGAGAATTTTAGGTTGGTGATCTAGTCTTGAGAGAAAATCTTAAAAATCAATCCCATCGAGAACGCAAGGGGAAGTTCGAACCCAATTGGCTAGGTCCCTTTGTTATCACTGCTACTTTTGGTTCTGGTGCCTATCAACTCTCAACGATTGAAGGAGAACAGCTCTGAGAACCAATCAACATTCTCCATCTGAAGAAATTCTACGCCTAAGGCATTCAGTCTATGGTTAAATATCTTGAAAAAATCTTAAAAATTTGAAAAAGTCCTGAAAAAATGAACATCTTGGTGAAAACCTAGCAATAGGCACCTTGATGATTCACAAAAAAATCAAAAAATATCAAAAATTTAAAAAATTGAAAAAAATGAAAAATACAAAAAAAAATGAAAAAGAAAAAAAAGTGCCTTGGTGAAAACTTGGAAACAGACGCCTTGGTAGCAAAAATAGAATCTCTGCCAAGATGGTGAAAATCTAGCAAATGGGTGCCACTTGTTCAAAATTCTCCATCTATTAGCACAATCTTGGTCTTTCCCAGCTTTCAATCTTGTTTTAGTTTGTACATATCTCCCGGTTTGTTTCAACATTTCCAGTTTTCAATAAGTCGGTCTGTACACCAATCGGCTCAAGCGTCTGTATCCTATCAATGTTTAACACTTGGGGGAAATCAATGTCATATCCTATGGTCTCCCATGTATCTTAGATGGATCATATCTAGTCAGAGTCCTTTGAAGCTTCATGTGAGTCAGTCAGTCAGTCTTGTCTCCAGAAAGGATTTTGCATCTACAACAACGCAATCAAACATGAAAACTCAACTGAAAATAATCTATGTTTTTTACATGCTTTTATCTCTTTGTATGCTTACTAATTCGCATTGAGATTTTTGCATATTGTGTCCCTTCGAGCTCTTCGATGATGTCCTTCATAGGATTTAGAGAGTGATGAATGGGGGCATAATCTTTTCTTTGTCTTCTGCTTGTATGTGAAAATCTAACAACTTTGAAAATTTTTTATTGAAATGGTGTCCGACTATAAGAGCCTCTATCTCGAATTGGATGGCCATGCATACCTCGACCATTGATACTCAGATGATTCAAGGAAGTTTGATCTAACTATTGTCTTTTTGAGTAAGTTCTTTCTCCTACTATGAAACATGATCTTACCTAAGGATGTGAATGATAAAGGGTCACTACGGGTAATTCACATTGGATTTAGAATAATCTCTTAGCTATTTGATGTGTTTGTAATGCAAGGTGTATTCAGGTCATCATGACATTTATGTTTTGATGCTTCTACAAATTGCTATATCAAAATGGACATGATATTTAGGTCATCCTGGCGTTTGTACCTTGATGCTTATATCTAATCCGACATTCCAAAAATAAAATCAATATTCATATATCCATGGTTGTTGACCAGTGGGTGTTGTATTGATTCTTGCACATACAAATCGATATTCATATGTCTATAGTTTCATAGCTAGTGGGCATTGTATTGATTTATCCGGTTACCAAAAAGTTCAATGATGATAACAAATCGACATATGATTAGTGACTAGGTCCTAGGTCTTAGGTTGCATTTCATATTGCATACTTCTTTGCATTTTTCATCTTTGCATAATCTCACAATGATTAAACGAACTTCAATGCTTAAATGATTCTTCAAATCGCATCTTCAAGTCTAACAAAATTTGAATCTCACACAAAGGTTCCTCCAATGAAACATCAAGTAGAATCTTTTTTCAGGATCAAAATTGAAATCTGAGATCATTTATCTTATTCATTGCTTGCATAATCGACCTTCAATCATCACAAAAATCTAATATTCAACTTAACTAATTATCTAACATCAAACTATCAAAATTTCAACTTGGTCAACCATGGTCAACTCATGGTCAAACTTAGTCAAATTCGGTCTTCAGGACCTCCAAACGATGTAGAATGTGTTCTCGGATGTATATAACCACTTGTCAAATCAATTAACATGCTTCTAAACTATAACACTGACTTTTCTTGTCAGATTTCAATTTTAATCCCAAAGGGGGCATGGTATTGCACATCATTCAAAGTCTATAAATCAAATTCTATCGATCAAATCTATCAATATCTTTCATCAGTGATCAAGACAACAATCACGTCTAGTCGCTGATTCATCAAAAGTCCTCATCTCTCGGGGCAAATCTATCATCACTTGGGGCATATCAGATTCATCAAGATCCATATCAATCTGGTATTCTCCTAATCTTGTAAACTATATCAATTTTTGCAACCATCAGATCATAGTGTTCTTTCCTTGGTTCTTCGACAACTGAAGGGTTTGGATGTGATACCTGCTAGTTCTGCTAAGACAATCGAGTCTAGAACCGGTTACTCACTTCTTTGCAATCCTAAGGTTTGGAATCAGACGTTTTGACACTCTTTCACAATCCTTGGTTCATTTGCTGTTATAGTAAATATTATCTTTGGTCATTCAGGACCTATTATCTCCATATCAAACCAATATCAATCAGCTTCTGTCTCATATCAATTATCAATTTCAAACATCAGTTTCATATCTCTATCAAACACAGACTATCTTTGAACCACTGCGCTTCGCACAGTAATTCAAAGAGGAGCAAAATGTAATACCCCAAAAATGGGCTATAAGTTCATTAATCTCCTACATCTTCAATTTGAACGAAATCGACATCAAAGTCCTAATCTAAGGCACATCTAAACATCATTGAATCATAATTGATTATCTTAAATTCTGCATCAGGAAATATTCCTAGTAATATTCCTAATCATCATAATTATCTTTAATTTTATAATTATTTGGCAATAAATCACATTTATCCTAAAGTTTGATTAATTGAATATTTTCATATTTAATTAATTAGATTTAATATTTGCCACTTAATTGTGTAATTAAATTTAATTCTATCTATTATTAATTATTTAATTTTGACAATAAATCTAATATCATATGAATAATTGATTAAATTCTTATTTAATTAATTAAAGCAAGTTGTCATTATTTAATAATATAATTTTTAATAAAAGTTTGGTAAAATAGTTAATTAACCCATAAATTAATTATTTTATTTCAAAAAGCAGTTAAGTTGGAAATAAATCACTTTATTATTAAATTAATTCATAAATAAAATATGCACAATCATAAAAGCAGACAACTATCAATTATCAATTAAAGCTAAACTCTATTTTGAGTTAAAACTTAGCTTTTGCATGTTTTTGTGAATTAAATTATCCTTTATTATAAAATAACTCAAAAATCAACCTGAGTTATTTGAGTGATTTATGGCTTTTTCCCATGCACCTCCAAAGCCCTGAATTTCTATAAAAACAAGGCTCAGCTCTTCATAATTCATCTCTCAAATTTGTATCCAAGTATCTCATAATTTTGCAAGCTTACTTTGCCAAAGTCATCCACAAATTTGCATAATCACGCTGGAGAATTGGAATTGAGGAATCAAAGCTCTTGCGAATCGACATCTTTGTGAGATCAATCTTATTTTTGCATTCATATTGCATATCATTGTTAGATTAGCATTGCATATCAATTTTCAATAGCATTCATAGCATATCAATTTCATATTAGCATAGATTCATATCAGTTTTTATCATTCTTATTGCATAGAAAATATCAAAAATATAGATTAATTGCATTCAATCTCATATCTAGATCAATTGCATTCAAATCCTTCATTTAGGTGTCATCTAGGTCACTGATCTCAATAAACAATCTGAGAACATCAATCTCGCACCTACTAGAAGGCAGTAAATCGCTTGGTTAGTTTAGCTTTCAATTTTGCATGATTTCATTTTTGCTAACCTCTAATGTTTTACTGAAGTGTTGTGTCTACAGATCAGGTATAATTTTCACACACACAGGCATCACCACTGCCCTCAGTGGCTAAGGCCACTGTGAGCAGTGGTGGTGACACTACTGTTGCGGACAAGGCCGCTGTGAGTAGTGGCTACTACTGCAATCCATGCCCAGTTGTAATGTGAGCTCGGCCTGGGAGCTGCAAAAAAACCCTAAGCTCTTTGGCGCATATTTTAGTTACTTTTATTATTGCATTAGATTGTTATGATAAGATATGATTTGTCCAAGGGTTTAAAACACATTTTTTTTCATTTCGTATGCAATAAACTTCCTTCTTTTAATACTATGATTTAAGCTAAAGGTCATTTTAACTGCTTAAGCTTGTATGTTAAAATTTAAGTATTTCGTCTCTTTATTTATGCTAACCTATCAATTAAATAAGAACTTAATTTGTATTATTTTATACAGACTTAGTACTATGTTCTTCTTCTAGTAAATGTTTAAAGAGAAAATATAATTTGAAGCCAGATTCGCAAATAAAATAAAATGTAATTGTTCTTGCAAATTTTATCTATTTGGAAATCCTCTGTATAGTGAACTTTTGACAAACATGACCCTAATGTTAATCCAATGACGCATGCAATGGAGGCACAGTGGAATTACCTCCTTACTTAGATTTCTCCTTGTAGAATGGTAGATTTGAATCCTTCCTTTGTTTGTAGCCCTTGTATATACTCAAGAATATACAGGGGTGTATACAAACTTGTGTGTATATGCACCTGTGTATGCTTGGGTGTATACTCTCATATTAATCTTCTGTATCTTCTTGATATTTGGCCATCCTGCTAAACCAAGTAGACTCAGGGATTGAGTATAATGAAAAGTTTGAGATTAGGATATCTTATGGTGGACTTACTAATCTCCGCTTTCAATTCTTTTGATATGTATTTATTAAATTTAGCTGTCATTGTCTTTTGATTTTCAATGTTTCCCTATTATTTCAGGATTTGAATTGATTTTTGGTTAAGGTGTATATAGATATTTTATTTCCATATTATCATTTTAGTAAGTAGAGTTTATATTCCTTTTTATTTTAATTATAATTTTATTTTAGTTAAAAATTGTGCTTATAAACCTTTATTAATGTAACTTCATTTTAATTATTTTAATTATTAAATTAATGGTCCCTTAATATTAACCTATGTAATATTATTATTTTTCTATGGTCTTTAATTCTTTTAAGGGGATTATTTAAACTATAATCCCTAGGCAGCCCTAAGGGTGTTAATCACCCCTAACTATTATTATTAAATTAATAATTGTGACTTTACTATAGTGAAATAAATGTCAGCATGTCATATTTAAATTCTTTTATAGAATTAAACGAGGCAAGTTTAATAAATCTTTTAATCAAGTATTTTTACCTTGTTTTTGGGAGTGAATAAATTAAGGATTTCTCCCTTGAAGACTCCAATTGATTTAACCCTAGTTAGTGATTTCTTTGGCCTAGTGCACCTGATAAGTTAGGGAATGTTGGCAAGCCAGTGCATGCCTCAAATTCCCTTAAGAGATGAGTGCATAGGTTGATGTTTCATTCTGTTGTTTCTATTTCAACCTTGTAGATAGTGTCTTTTGAAAAAAAATTGTTGTGTGTTTTTTGCCCTAATTTTGGGCATGACAGAAATCCTTTAACAAGTTAGTCATTAACAAGACTGTTGTAGTTCTTAACTGGGCTATTAATACTCTTAACATGATATAACATCAGAAAGGTTGTTGTAATTTCTCCTAACAGGGAAGATTTCATGGTGCACTAGCGAAATTTTTGGGCATCATCCCCACACATGGTTCTTTCCCTCTAACAAGGGTTTCCACAGGAAAAAATCTTGTGGCAAGTGTTCAATGTGTGTGAATATTTTACTTTTGATGCTTAATTGTTTATAATATTATTTTCATTTTTTTTAATTGTGGAAGATAATTGTTAAAAGTATAAGATTTTTATTGCATTGATTTATCCCCCACCCTTGTAATTCCTTATAATAGAAACAATTGATATGAAATCCTTGTACTCTTTAATAAGCCTAATAACTTGAGGAAGATCCTCAAGGCAAATATAGAGGGTTTGAGATACAAGAGACAACTGGATGAAGCTGAAAGGGTTATCAAAGAACTGAGAAATAAGTTGAAGCAATCACTAGCCAAGTGACAAGATCTTGTTGAAAAATGAAATGAGACACAAGACTACATTGAGAAATTTTTTGAACAGAGTGGATCTAAGGAATATGAAGCAGACCTAGAAGTCATTGGTAAGGAAAATGAAAAATTGCACAAAGACAAGAAGAACCTTAAGAGATAGATTGAGGCCCAATCAATTTGAATGTGTGAAGAGATGGAAGAAAGGAGAGTTGCTAAAGATTTCCTAAAAGCTAAGGATCAATCCTTCAAGGATAAGGAGCATCAACTTGTCAAGTATGACAAAGAGATAAGAACCTTGAATGTATATCTTCATGAGACTAAAGAGGAAATGGAAGATCTTAGAGGAGAGATCAACAATGTGATGATGAGAAATGGTAATTTTAGAAGAGAGAATAAGAGTCTAAGAAATGAGAATGAGAAAGTGAAAGAAGAACTAAAAAAATGCAAATGATTTGCTGAATAAATACAAAGAAAGTTCTACAAAACTTGATGAGAAACTCAAAAATAAAAGAAGATGGAAAGAGATAAAGCAAGAAGGAAAGTCTTTACCAAGGGTAATACAAATTAATTCGCATAAGAAAGATTACAAGCCTATATGTTTCAATTTTCATAAAGTGGGTCATACTACAAACTTTGGTAGAAGTAGGTCTGCAAATAGATCTAGCACTTTTGATGGATATTGTTAAAACTAAAATAAGTATCATCACACTGCTCATGATTGTAGATCTAGATCTATTAGTAGATCTAGTAGCTTTGATGGTTATTACTACAACTTCAACAAATATGATCACAAAGCTAATGAGTGTAGGTCAAGAGTGAAAAATCAATGGTTACCTGTGAACTAAAAAATACCTTACCAAATGGAGAAGGAATTCAATGTCACATGCTCAATCTATGGTAATTATGGAAACATGTCTATAAAATGAAAAATTAGTATTGCAAGAGGTCATGTTGGAACATGGAGATCAAATAGTATGGTATGTTTTCATTATCACAAGATTGGACATTTAGAAAGGGACTGTAGGTCAAGGAACCAATCAGTAAACCAGTTAGGTGATCGAAAAAGGAATAAGATTGTGAATGTAGAACAAACCAAGAAAGAGATGAAAAAGACTTGGAAGAAGAAGGAAGATACTAAGCCATTGGATGTATCTACATATCCCTTGGGTTTGGAGAATTTCTCATAAAACTACGCCTTCATGTTCTTAGGGGGAGAAAGTATTGTTGAATCCATCTTTGGATCCCCTCTATAGCTAGCGTGTGGTAAGATCTATCAGCATTTTAAGATGCAATAAAGTCTTTTGGTGAGTATTGTAAAGTTTTGTTAGATTGCATGATGTTTTGATCATTGGTAATAATATTTTGGGTCAATCAGTGAAATGGTATATTCTATCGACAAGTACATTTAATGCATGTCAACTAAGGTGAATAAAAGGGCTATTTTGGATATCATTATTCACCTTACACATTTTGAGAGTTGTTGTAGAGAGAAAGAATAATTGTTTGACTTGTTTGCTAAGATCCAAGTGATAAAGATGGATTTTTTGTGGTGATCTAAAAGAGAAAACTGATTAGGTGTCATGGTTGTTGCCGTGCCTTCGATAAAAACCCTATTTACAAATAGTTTGAGGTGTTTATCTATTTTCTGCACTTGTGATTAAAAGATAAGATTTCTACTCCCAATCTAATTGATATAACTAAGAGAACTAGACTAGATTTCAAAAGACATGCATTTAAATTGATGGAAAATTACCCAATGGGTGCCCTAACCAGTGTTCCCTATGGTGTTCTACACATTGAGGATGTTATAGAATTCATACATTGCAAGTTGGAAGATATAGGTTGAAGAGTAATCTATGAACAGTACAAGAAGTTGTAAGATGATAGGTTAGTGCTGAAAGATGAACATAAACCCATAGAAGATAAAGGTTTTGATCATGTAGTCAATTATCCTAAGGATTTTGAAGAGGATTAGATAAGATATGTTTTAAGTAGAATCTATGATCAAGTCATGTGGCTTAACCAACCACTTAAGATTAAAAACAAGGTAGTTCATTTTGTAACCAGTTCTATGTTCAACTGGTGAAGTGCTTGTTCTTCGTACGATACCCAAAGAAGAAGTAATCAATCTAAAAAAATCCAAGTGGGATGGTCATGCGATGACTGTGAATGACATCATAGATGAACAAGTGAAATATGTATTAATGGTTATTGGCTACAAGGTCTTCCATTCTGGTCAGTTGAATAGCATACCCAATGGTGCTATTCATACAATATACAAAATGATTAAAGAGAATGTTGACTATGATCTAGATGAGGCGATGAGAGAAAAACTTATGTTGAATCTCAAGAAGATCAAGAAGGATAAGAGACATAAATTCAAGTATACTTAGGTGATCATGTGCCTATTCTTCTATTTTAAAAACATGTTTCATGGTATTGGTAATGTAGCATGGATAGTAGGTACACCAATTTTTATTCAGATAAATAACATGATCAAAATCTTGGGAAGTGAATTTAATAAAAATATATAGGGTTATTTCAAGTAATTTTAGAATAATATACATGAGAAAGAAAGGATACCTTCAGAGATTGTAGAGAAATACAAGGATATAATTTGTTTTTTGATTGATAGATACTTTTTGAATGGAAGAAGTTGAGCCAATGACCTCATGGGTGATGCCTATGGGATATGAAGTAGAAGGAGATATTGTTTCAATATATGCAAAAAAACTGTTAGCTCAACCAGTAGATCCCAAGACTCCAAGGTTTGGGACATTTCAAGAAAAGTCACTAGAAGTACACCATGAATTGATGAAGTCAGTCATTGAGAAGAAAGTGACAAAATATGTGGAACAATTTATGATCCAGAAAGGTTTTACAAAGGAATAAATTGAGAAAGCTAGAGCCAGACATACTACAGAACAATCCACCACATCAATTATTGAGAAGGATAATGATGTTGAAGTAGCAGGTGAAACTGATAGTGCCTCAACTGGGTGAAAAAAAAAAGTGCTACAGTGAAAAAGGAGAAAGAAGATAAGTAAATAGGCTCGATCAGAACACATATAAAGAAACAAACCAAGGATACCAAGCGTACTGTACTAGTGAAAGAAACATCCAATCCTAAGATTCTACACAAAAAAGGAAAAAGAAAAGAGAGACAAAGTTTCCACTAATGATGAAAGTTAGGAGATTGAATCGCACAAGAAGTAGAAAGATCTCAAATATAAAGGTGATAAATCTAAGTTGGCAGGTTCTCCCATCACTAATACATCTAATCCTGAGTTAGATTTCAAATTATTTGTTTCTATCAATTAGATTATCAATGAAGTAAGAAAATGGCATATACTTGTTGGAGTGAATAAGTATTATGATAAGTTTGGTAAAGAGGATAAGGAATTAATTGAAGATGTTGTAGTTTATAGTTTAAATTTTTTTTGTCAAACTTTGATGGAATTACAAGGACAAATACCCTTTTTCTTATATAAAAAACTTGATGCTAGATAGCATGCTTCCATTAAACATGATAAGGAATTAATCGAATATGTGTTAAAATGAAATTGCAACTAGATATGTCTCAAGAAGAAGTGAAAAAGGTACTTGCAGAGACAAGATCATGATTCAAGACAAAGAAGATACTTACAAGATCTCTTTATGGTGAATCTCTTGGTGTACAAGATGAAAATAATGAGATTCTAATCAAACATTTTGGTATGCTTCAAGATGAAAAACATGAACATGATCTAGTAGTTACTCAAACAGAAGAGGGTTTTATTATTGATGGTGTGAAGGTCACACTTAACAAACTCAAAGATGTGATGGACATTTGGCGACCTAGCAAACATAGTTATATCCTGATCTTGCAATGCAGTGGCTAAGTCTTCTAACATCGAGTGATTAAGAGACTACGATATATTCAAGATAAGATTGATGACTTTTGCTAAATCTCAAGATAAAATTTGGGCTAAGTGAAAGATTCTGTAGGATTAAATGACAAACGTTGATGGTGGACAAGATCAAGGGTAGTTTCTAAATCTCCTAATGAAACCATGGTTAAAGAAAAGATCTTGAGATTATGAGATTTTCTTCATTCATTGAGTCTCGTGATTAAGTATGAGTTAAGTTGAAAACTTAGAGATCACACAAGGCCTTTCATCGCTCATTCTCCAGATGTAATCCCAGTCAAGACAAATGTTTAGCGATTGAGAGATTTTCCTCATTCGCCTAATCTCATGATCAGACTCAGGTTAGACAAAGTGTTCAAAGTTTCTAAGAAAGCCTTTAGTCGCGTGATCTCTAGATGATGTGAGGTTAGGGGACTTATCACAGTAAAGGGTAAAGCCTTTGCAGGTCCATTTTGATATGATGGTGGGCATGTTACGGTTATGAAAAATGATTGATTAATATTGATTACGGGTTCATGTCATTCATCTAATTGAGAATGAAGAACAAGGAAATAGTTTAAGTGGGACCGGTTGTCAGGTGTTTCTGATTTCCCTTCTCCAGATTGGTTGTCGAGGAGCTGATGTGGCCAGTTATTTTTAAGGCCTTGTTAGCTATTCAACTGATCTATATGGGCCACATGATGTGTCAGGAGGGATAGGGATTAACAACCATGATTTAAAAAATTGATAATTAACTGTGATGGCTAGATTTTGAATAGCTTAAGGGTTTTTCAACAGGATTGAATCAGTAATCTAGAAGTGACAACATGAGTCAGTTTTAATTTGTTTCAAGGATAGTTGTAGGTGAAGATTGATGGGCATGATGTTAAGGAGGCTGAGCTAAAATGAAATTTGGGTATGTGCAAGATCATGAGGGGCCAAACTATGCCCAAAAGTGGCAATGAAAAATTAGCAAATCAAGGTTAGTCAACTTGACGTGAAAATTTGAACTAGCTATCAACCTAATACCAAAAATTTGTAACAATAGAATCTATAGGAAATTGAATGTAGTTTCTAAACTACTAAGCCTTTTCTATAAAAAAATTAATATAATTGGTGAAAATTATAGATTTCAATACAGCAGTACAAAAATTTCAGGAAAAAAATAAGTAGGTGTATGTCTGACCACCTTAATCATGATCAAATGATAATATTTTTTCATAATATTTAATATATAAGTAGTAGACTCATGCCCAGATGTGACGCATATTTTTTTGTAATTTTATTCCAAAAAAATAATTAATTATGAATTTTTTGCTAGAATGTTTTCATAATAAAAAAACTTATGTGTCTGACCACCTTAACTCATTCAAAACTTTACAAAATTCAAAAAAAAAAAATTCTTATAGTAGGTGAAGCATAGAATGTGACACAATTTTTGGATTTCAAAAATTTTATACCATTTGAAAGTTATAGTCATTTTTCAATCAGTATATAAATCAGCACTTTAGAGGTAGCTCAATTAGAAAATAACTAATAATTACTTACTAAATTCAAAATTTGATAGCAATTATATCGATAGAAAGCTGATAATATCCTTAAAATACCCTTTTCATTTTATCAAATTCAGGTGAAAAAAAGTCATCAGCTACATTGTCGAAGTCTGGAACTCAGAGAAACAAGGGAAAAACATGTCTTTGAGACATTTCAATAGTTGACCATGTGGGTTTGGTGCACAAGGCAATATCGAGCCTAATCGGGTACACTTTATTTTCGAGTACCCGAAAATGACGGTAGAATTTTTAATTTTCACTTTCCCTTCCCTCCACTTTCTCCCTCCCATTTCAAAATTTTTAATATATAGAATTTTTATATATTATCTAATATATAAAAAACTATATATTAGATATATTAAATATTTATAATATCAATTATATATTAAATATTATATAATATACATTTTACATTAAATATTATTTAATATATATTAATATTAAAAACTATATATTATATATATTAAATATTATATATAATATACATTTTACATTAAATATTATTTAATTATATATTAATATCAAAAATAGATTTTGGTTGAATCAGACAATTGTACCACGCCTGTTGATACCAGCAGCTCAACAGAGTCATTGGGAGGTTAAACAAGAACAACCAGACGGATCTTTGAACCGGTCAAAGATTATGGAGAGTGGCGAAGGGTTTGGTAAAATGAGCAACTGTACTAGAAATTATGCAAGCGCCGTAGAACTGACCGCATTTATAAATTTAAAGAAGAGATCAGCAGCGACGCGATATTATGAGGAAAGCCTTGCTATTTCAATGGTGTTGCCCCGATATTATGAAGAATGTCTTGTTGCTTCAATGCCAGCACCGCCTCTATCTCAGACTTTCACCATTGCTTCTCATTAGTACTCTGAGATATGGTAGGGATTGCGGGCTTTTGCATAGCATAGTCCTTAATAAATTCTCTATAAATCATCATGCGTTACAATATTTTGGGTATTTCTAAAGGACTTACTCAAAGAATTTAATTTTCACCATAATTTTGGCTCCATGGGTTGTCATTTTGTGCTTGGAGAGAAGTTGCGGATTGCAAGAATTTGATAAATTTGGTTTATCTCATTTTCTTTCTCTATCATTTCTAAGTAATACGATTTTGTTTTTGTCCGTCTTAAATGATTTCTCCTGAAGTTAATGAATTTTTTTAGATGATTTTGTCTAAAGTTAATGAAATTTCTTCCATGGATGCTAATGAAATCTCTTCCATGAATGCTGATAAGATATTTAAATTCAGAGTTAATAAATTCTATAGCTTGAATGTTCTTTATTGCAGAAGGTTATTTTCATGGTTTGTGATTCATGCAATTCCTTAATAGTTTCATTCTTAATAGAATTCATAACTAGATTTTCCATAGTAAATTTTCTTCTTGATCGTTGCAATATTTTCTCCTCAACTGAACATTTTGTAATTAGTTGATATACAATCACATCTTTCTCTTGGCCAATCTTGTGGGCTCATGATTGAGCCTATAGATCCATAAAAGGATTGAAATATGGAACTCGTCGAAGAGTAGTATTAGCAAGAAGTCATTCACTAACATCTCATCTTTATAAGAACTAAATTTGGATTCACTAGAAGCACTAAATAATCTGGAATGACCCCTTTTGACACATTGGATTGCTCAAGTGTGTCTTAAGGGGTCCTAGGACCCCTCTAGACACACTTGAGCATTCAAATGTGTCAAAAGAGGTCATGGGGACTCCCAAGGGGTCCTACTATGCCTAATCATGCATTAGGACCCCTAGGGAGTCCCCATGACCCATTTTGACACATTTGAATGCTCAAGTGTGTCTTAAGGGGTCTTAGGACCCCTTCGAACACACTTGAGCATTCTAATGTGTCAAAACGGGTCATGGGGGCTCCCTAGGTGTCCTAGTATGCCTTATCACATGTTAGGACCCCTAAGGAGTCCCCATGACCCCTTTTGACACATTTGAATGCTCAAGTGTGTCTTAAGGGGTCTTAGGACCCCTTTGGACACACTTGAGAATTCAAATGTGTCAAAAGGGGTCATGGGGACTCCCTAGGGGTCCTACTACGCCTTATCACATGTTAGGACCCCTAAGGAGTCCCCATGACCCCTTTTGACACATTTCAACACTCAAGTGTGTCTTAAGGGGTCTTAGGACCCGTTTTGACACATTGGAATGCTCAAGTGTTTCTTAAGGGGTCTTAGGACCCCTTCGGACACACTTGAGCATTCAAATGTGTCAAAAGGGGTCTTGGGGACTTCCTAGGGGTCCTAGTATGCCTTATCACGCGTTATGACCACTAGGGAGTCCCCATGAACCCTTTTAACACATTTTAACACTCAAGTGTGTCTTAAGGGGTCTTAGGGCCTCTTTTGACACATTGGAATGCTCAAGTGTGTCTTAAGGGCTCTTAGGACCCCTTCCGACACACTTGAGTGTTGAAATGTGTCAAAAGGGGTCATGGGGACTATTACAAGTAGTGGTTGCCGTTGCACCAAAAGACCGATCTATCAATGCTCGATACAACCACTAGACTTATAGAGACACAGCAGGTGGTTAAACCCTTGTCATGAATCTTGAGGGGAATGCTGAACATTTTTCCAATAATCTCCCCCTTAGTGTTACCCCAGGGTCTAAGGATTCAAACTTGTGACCAAGCTCTGATACCACTTGTTACAAGTAGTGGTTTCCATTGCACCAAAAGATCGATCTGTCAATGTCTGATACAACCACTAGACTTATAGAGACATAGGAGGCAGTTAAGCCCTTGTCATCAATCCCGAGGGGAGCACTAAACATTTTTCCAATAGCAACTTCCTAGGGGTCCTAGTACACCTTATCATGCATTAGGACCCCTTCAGACACACTTGACCACTCAAATGAGTCAAAAGGGGTTATGGAGACTCCCTAGGGGTCCTATTATGCCTTATCAAGTGTTAGGACCCCTAAGGAGTCCCCATGACCACTTTTAACACATTTAAATGCTCAAGTGTGTCTTAAGGGGTCTTAGGAACACATTTGACACATTAGAATGCTCAAGTGTGTCTTAAGGGGTCTTAGGACAACTTTGGACACACTTGAGTGTTCAAATGTGTCAAAAGGGGTCTAAGGTACTTCCTAGGGGTCTTAGTACACCTTATCACATGTTAGGAACCCTAGGGAGTCCCCATGACCCCTTTTGAAACATTTTAATTCTCAACTATGTCTTAACGGGTCTTAGGACCCCTTCGGACACACTTGAGCATTCAAATGTGTCAAAAGGGGTCATGGGGACTCCTTAGGGGTCCTGGTACACCTTATCATGTGTTAGGACCCCAAGGGAGTCCCCATGACCCCTTTTTACACATTTGAATACTCAAGTGTGTCTTAAGGGGTCTTATGACCCCTTTGAACACACTTGACTATTCAAATGTGTCAAAAGGGGTCATGGGGACTCCCAAGGGGTCCTAACAAATTATAAGGCATACTAGGACCCCTAGGAAGTCCCCAAGACACCATTTGACACATTTAAATGTTCAAGTGTGTCTTAAGGAGTCTTAGGGCCCCTTTTGAAACATTGGAACTCTCAAGTGTGTCATAAGGGGTCTTAGGACCCCTTCGGACACACTTGAGCATTCAAATGTGTCAAAAGGGGTCTTGGAGACTTCCTAGGGGTCCTAGTATGCCTTATCACATGTTAGGACACCTAGTGAGTCTCCATGACCCCTTTTGACACATGTTAACACTCAAGTGTGTCTTAAGGGGTCTTAGGACCCCTTCAAACACACTTGAGTAATCAAATGTGTCAAAAAGGGTCATGAGGACTCCGTAGGGGTTCTAGTATGCCTTATCACATGTTAGGACCCCTAGGGAGTCCCAATGACCATTTTTGACACATTTGAATGCTCAAGTGTGTCTTAATGACCCCTTCGGACATGCTTGAGCATTCAAATGTCTCAAAAGGGATCATGGGGACTCCCTAGAGATCCTAACATCAGATAAGGTGTACTATGACACCTAGGAAGTCCCCAAGACCCCTTTTGACATATTTGAATGCTCAAATGTGTCTTAAGGGGTCTTAGGACCCCTTTTGACACATTGGAATGCTCAAGTGTGTCTTAAGGGGTCTTAGGACCCCTTCGGACACACTTGAGCATTCAAATGTGTCAAAAGAGGTCTTGGGGACTTCCTAGGGGTCCTAGTACACCTTATCATGCTTTAGGACCCCTTGGGAGTCCCCATGACCCCTTTTGACACATTTTAATGCTCAAATGTGTCTTAAGGGGTCCAAAAACCCTTAAGACACACTTGAGTGTTAAAATGTGTCAAAAGGGGTCAGAGGTCCTAGTATACCTTATCATGCATTAGGACTCCTATAGAGTCCCCATGACCTATTTTGACACATTTGAATGCTCAAGTGTGTATTAAGGGGTCTTATTGCCCCTTTGGACACACTTGAGCATTCAAATGTGTCAAAAGGGGTCATGGGGACACCCTAGGGGTCCTAATGCTTGATAAGACATACTAGGACCCCTAGGAAGTCCCCAAGAACCCTGTTGACTCATTTGAACACTCAAGTGTGTCTTAAGGGGTCTTAGGACCCCTTTTGAAACATTGGAACGCTCAAGTGTGTCTTAAGGGGTCCTAGGACCCCTTTGAACACACTTGAGCATTCAAATATGTCAAAAGGGGTCTTGGGGACTTCCTAGGTGTCCTAGTATGCCTTATGACATGTTAGGACCCCTAGGGAGTACCCATGACCACTTTTGAGACATTTGAATGCTCAAGTGTGTCTTAAGGCATCTTAGGACCCTTTCAAGCACATTTGAGTGTTCAAATGTGTCAAAAGGGGTCATGGGGACTCCTTAGGGGTTCCAATGCATGATAAAGCATACTAGAACCCCTAAAAAGTCCCCATGACCCCTTTTCACACATTGGAATGCTCAAGTGTTTCTTACAGGGTCTTAGGACCCCTTCACAGAATCTTGAGCATTCAAATGTGTCAAAAGGGGTCATGGGGGTCCTTTAGGGGTCCTAGTACACCTTATCATGCATTAGGACCCCTAGGGAGTCCCTGTGACCCCTTTTGACACATTTGAATGCTCAAGTGTGTCTTAAGGGTTCTTAGGAACCCTTAAGACACACTTGAGCATTCACATGTGTTGAAAGGGGTCACGAGGACTCCCTAGGGGTCCTAGTACACCTTATCACACATTAGGACCCTTAGACAGTTCCCATCAATGCTTTTGACACATTTGAATGCTCAAGTGTGTGTTAAAAGGTCTTAGGACCTCTTTTGACACATTGGAATGGTTAAGTGTGTCTTAAGGGGTCTTAGGAACCCTTCAGACACACTTGAGCATTCAAATGTGTCAAAAGGGGTCATTGGAACTCCCTAGGGGTCCTAGTATGCCTTATCATTCATTCAAAACTCTAGGGAGTCCCCACAACCCCTTTTAACACATTTGAACACTCAAGTGTGTCTTAAGGGGTCTTAGGATCTCTTCAAACACACTTGAAATACAAGAATAATTTCATGTGTTAGGACCCCTAGGTAGTCCCCATGACCCCTTTTGACACATTTGAATCCTCAAGTGTGTCTTAAGGGGTCTTAGGACCCCTTTGGACACACTTGAGTGTTCAAATGTGTCAAAAGGGATTTTGGGGACTTCCTAGGGGTCCTAATACGCCTTATCACGCATTAGGATCCATAAGGAGTCCCCACCACCACTTTTGACACATTTGAATGCCCAAGTATGTTTGAAGGGGTCCTAGGACCCCTTTAGACACACTTGAGCATTCAGCTATGTCAAAAGGGGTCATGGGGACTCCCTAGGGGTCCTAGTACACCTTATCATGCGTTAGGACCCCTAAGGAGTCCCCATAACCCCTTTTGAAAAATTTGAATGCTCAAGTGTGTCTTAAGGGATCTTATGACCCCTTCAGACACACTTGAGCATTCAAATGCATCAAAAGGGCTCTTGAGGACTCCCTAGGGATCGTACTATGCCTTATCACATGTTAGGACCCCTAGGGAGTCCCCATGACCTATTTTGACATATTTGAATGCTGAAGTGTGTTTTAAGGGGTCTTACGACCCCTTTTGACACATTGGAATGCTCAATTGTGTCTTAAGGGGTATTAGGACCCCTTTAAACACACATGAGCATTCAAATGTGTCAAAAGGGGTCTTGGGGACTTCCTAGGTGTCTTAGTATGCCTGATCGCATGTTAGGACCCCTAGGTAGTCCCCATGACCCGTTTTGACACATTTTAACACTCAAGTGTGTCTTAAGGGCTCATAGGACCCCTTTGGACACACTGGAGCATTCAAATGTGTTAAAAGGGTTTGTGGGGACTCCCTACGGGTCCTAGTAAGCCTTATCACATGTTAGGACCATTATGGAGTCCCCATGACCCCTTTTGACACATTTGAATGCTCAAGTCTATCTTAAGGGGTCCTAAGACCACTTAAGACACACTTGAGCATTCAAATATGTCAGAAGGGGTCACGGTGACTCCCTAGGGGTCCTAGTACACCTTATCACATGTTAGGACCATTAGGGAGTCCCGATGACCCTTTTTGACATATTTGAACACTGAAGTCTATCTTAAGGGGTCTTATGACTCCTTTTGACACATTGGAATGCTCAAGTGTGTCTTCATAGGTCTTAGGACCCCTTCGAAGAGACTTGAGCATTCAAATGTGTCAAAAGGGGTCTTGGGGACTTCCTAGGGGTCCTAGTATGCCTTATCATGTGTTAGGACCACTAGGGAGTCCCCATGACCCCTTTTGCACATTTGAATGCTAAAGTGTGTCTTAAGGGGTCTTAGGACCCCTTTTGACACATTGGAATACTCAAGTGTGTCTTAAGGGGTCTTAGGACCCCTTCAAACACACTTGAGCATTCAAACATGTCAAAAGGTGTCTTGGGGACTTCCTAGGGGTCTTAGTATGCCTTATCACACATTAGGACCCCTAGGGAGTCCTCATGACCTATTTTGACATATTTTAACACTCAAGTGTATCTTGAGGGGTCTTAGGAACCCTTCAGACACACTTTAGTGTTCAAATGTGTCAAAAGGGGTCATGGGGAATCTCTAGGGGCCCTAGTATGCCTTATCATGCATTAGGACTCCTAGGGAGTCCCCATGAGCCCTTTTGACACATTTGAATGCTCAAGTGTGTCTTAGGGGGTCCTAAGACCCCTTAAGCCACACTTGAGCATGGAAATGTGTCAAAAGGGGTCATAGGGACTCCCTAGGGGTCCTAGTATGCCTTATCATGTGTTAGGACCCCTAGGGAGTCCCCATGACCCCTTTTGACACATTTGAATGCTCAAGTGTGTCTTAAGGGGTCTTAGGACACCTTTTGACACATTGGAATTCTCAAGTGTGTCTTAACGGGTCTTAGGACCCCTTCAGACACACTTGAGCATTCAAATGTCTCAAAAGGGGTCTCGGGGACTTTATGGTGTCCTAGTATGCATTGTCATGTGTTAGGACCCCTAGGGAGTCCCCATGACCCAATTTAAACAATTTAACACTCAAGTGTGTCTTAAGGGGTCTTAGGACACCTTCAAACACACTTGGGTGTTCAAATGTGTCAAAAGGGGTCATGGGGACTCCCTAGGGGTCCTAGTATGCCTTATCATGCGTTAGGACCCCTAGGGAGTCCCCGTGACCTCTTTTGACACATTTGAATGCTCAAGTGTGTCTTAAGGGGTTTTATGACCCCTTTGGAGACACTTGAGTGTTCAAATGTGTCAAAAGGTCTCATGGGGACTCCCTAGGGGTCCTAATACTTGGTAAGGTGTACTAGGACCCCTAGGAAGTCCCCAAGACCCCTTTTCACACATTGGAATGCTCAAGGTGTGTCTTAAGGGGTCTTAGGACCCCTTTGGACACACTTGAGTGCTCAAATGTGTCAAAAGGGGTCATGGGGACTTGCTAGGGGTCCTTGTATGCCTTATCACACAATAGAAGCCCTATGGAGTCCCCATGGCCCCTTTTGACACATTTGAATGCTCAAGTATGTCTTAACGGGTCTTATGTCTGCTTCGAACACACTTGAGTGTTCAAATGTGTCAAATGGGGTCATGGAGAGTCCCTATGGGTCCTACTATGCCTTATCACATGTTAGGAAACCTAGGGAGTCCCCATTACCCCTTTTGACACATTTGAATGGTCAAGTGTGTCTTAAGGGGTCTTAGGAGCCCTTTTGACACATTAACATGCTCAAGTGTGTCTTAAGGGGTCTTAGGACACTTTTAGACACACTTGAGCATTCAAATATGTCAAAAGGGATCTTGGGGACTTCCTAGGTGTCCCAGTACACATTATCATATGTTAGGACACCTAGGGAGTCCCCATGACCCCTTTTGACACATTTTAATGCTCAAGTGTGTCTTAAGGGGTCTTACAACCCCTTCGGACATACTTGAGCATTCAAATGTGCCAAAAGGGGTCATGGGGACTCCCTAGGGGTCCTAGTACACATTATCATGCATTAGGACCCCTAGGGAGTCCCCATGACCCCTTTTGACACATTTTAATGCTCAACTATTTCTTAAGGGGTCTTATGACCCATTCGGACACACTTGAGCATTCAAATATGTCAAAAGGGGTCATGGGGAATCCCTAGGGGTCCTAACACCTGATAAGGTGTACTAGGACTACTAGGAAATGCTCAAGACACATTTTGACACATTTGAATGCTCAAGTGTGTCTTAAGGGGTCTTAGGACCCCTTTTGACACGTTGGAATGCTCAAGTGTCTCTTAAGGGGTCTTAGGACCCCTTCAGACACACTTGAGTATTCGAATGTTTCAAAAGGGGTCTTGGGGACTTCCTAGGGGTCCTAGTATGCCTTATAACACTTTAGGACCCCTAGGCAGTCCCCATGACTACTTTTGACACATTTTAACACTCAACTATGTCTTAAGGGGTCTTAGAATCCCTTTGGACACACTTGAGCATTCAGATATTTCAAAAAGGGTCATGGGGACTCCCTAGGGGTCCTCTTATGCCTTATCACATGTTAGGACCCCTAGGGAGTCCCCATTACCACTTTTGAAACATTTGAATGCTCAAGTGTGTCTTAAGGGATCTTATGACAGCTTTAGACACACTTTAGCATTCAAATGTGTCAAAAGGGGTCATGGGGACTCCCTAGGGATCTTAACACCTAATAAGGTGTACTAGGATCTCTAGGAAGTCCCCAAGACCCATTTTGACACATTTGAACACTCAAGTGTGTCTTAAGGGGTCTTAGGACCCCTTCTGACACACTGGAATGCTCAAGTGTGTCTTAAGGCGTCTTAGGACCCCTTCGAACACACTTGAACATTCAAATGTGTCAAAAGGGGTCTTGAGGACTTCCTAGGGGTCCTAGTATGCCTTATCATGTGTTAGGACTCCTAGGGAGTCCCCATGACCCCTTTTCAGACATCTGAATGCTCAAGTGTGTCTTAAGGGGTCTTAGGACCCCTTAAGACACACTTGAGCATTCAGATGTCTAAAAAGGGGTCATGGGGACTCCCTAGGGGTCCTAACATGTGATAAGGTGTACTAGGACAGCTACAGAGTCCCCATGACTCCTTTTGACACATTGTAATGCTCAAGTGTGTCTTAAGGGGTCTTAGTAGCCCTTCAATCCCATTTGAGCATTCAAATATTTCAAAAGGGGTCATGGGGGCTCCCTAGGGGTCCTAGTACACCTTATCAGGCATTAGGACCCCTAGGGAGTCCTTGAGATCCCTTTCAACACATTTGAATGCTCAAGTGTGTCTTCAGTGGTTGTATGACCCCTTAAGACATACTTGAGCATTCAAGTGTGTCAAAAGGGGTCATGGGGACTCTCGAGGGGTCCTAGTACACCTTATCAAAAGTTAGGACCTTTAGGCAATCCCCATCACCCCTTTTGACACATTTGAATGCTCAAGTGTGTCTTAAGGGGTCTTAGGACCCCTTTGGACACATTGGAATGCTCAAGTGTGTCTTAAGGAGTCTTTAGACCCCTTTGGACACACTTGAGCATTCAAATGTGTCAAATGGGGCATGAGGACTCCCTAGGGGTCCTAGTATGCCTTATTACACATTAGGACCCCTAGGGAGTCCCTATGACCCCTTTGGACACATTTGAACACTCAAGTGTGTCTTAAGGGGTCTTAGGACCCCTTCGAACACACTTGAAATACATGAATAATTTCATGCATTAAAATCCCTAGGGAGTCTCCATGACCCCTTTTGACACATTTGAATGCTCAAGTGTGTCTTAAGGGGTCTTAGGACCCCTTTTGACACATTGGAATGGTCAAGTGTTTCTTAAGGGGTCTTAGGACCCCTTCAGACACACTTGAGCATTCAAATGTGTCAAAAGGGGTCTTCAGGACTTCTTAGGGATCCTAGTACACCTTATCATGCGTTAGGACCCCTAGGGAGTCCCCATGACCCCTTTTGACACATTTGAATGCTCAAGTGTGTCTGAAGGGGTCTTAGGACCCCTTAAAACACACTTGAGCATTCAAATGTGTCAAAAGGGGTCATGGGGACTCGCTAGGGGTCCTAGCATGCCTTATCATGGGTTAGGACCCCTAGGGAGTCCCCATGACCCCTTTTGACACATTTGCATGCTCAAGTGTTTCTTAAGGGGTCTTATGACCCCTTCAGAAACACTTGAGCATTCAAATGTGTCAAAAGGGATCATGGGGACTCCCTACGGGTCCTAGTATGCCTTATCACACGTGAGGACCCCTATGGTGTCCCCATGAACCCTTTTGACACATTTGAATACTCAAGTGTGTCTTAAGGGGCCTTATGACCCCTTTAGACACACTTGAGCATTCGAATGTGTCAAAAGGGGTCTTGGGGACTCCCTAGGGTTCCTACTATGCCTTATTATATGTTAGGACCCCTAGGGAGTCCCCATGACCCCTTTTGACACATTTGAATGCTCAAGAGTGTCTTAAGGGGTCTTAGGACCACTTTTGACACATTGGAATGCTGAAGTGTGTCTTAAGGGGTCTTAGGACCCCTTCAAACATATTTTAGTGTTCAAATGTTTCAAAAGGGGTCCTGGGTTACTTCCTAGGGTTCTTAGTATGCCTTATCACATGTTAGGGCTCCTAGGGAATCCCCATCACCCGTTTTGACACATTTTAATGCTCAAGTGTGTCTTAAGGGCCCTTAGGACCCCTTCTGACACACTTGAGCATTCAAATGTCTCAAAAGAGGTCATGGTGACTCTCTAGGGGTCCTAGTATGCCTTATCACTTGTTAGGACCCCTAAGGAGTCCCCATGACCCCTTTTGACACATTTGAATGCTCAAGTGTGTCTTAAGGGGTCCATTCAAATGTGTCAAAAGGGGTCATGGGGACTCCCTAGGGGTCCTAGTACACCTTATCACATGTTAGGACCCTTAGGGAGTCCCCATGACCCATTTTGACATATTTGAATGCTCAAGTGTGTCTTAAGGGGTCTTATGACTCCTTTTGACACATTTGAGCACTCAAGTGTGTCTTAAGGGGTCTTAAGACCCCTTCTTACACACTACAAAGTTCAAAAATTGTTAAAAGGGGTATTGGGGACTTCCTAGGGGTCCTAGTATGCCTTATCACACGTTAGGACCACTAAGGATTCCCCATGACCCCTTTTGATACATTTGAACGTTCAAGTGTGTCTTAAGGGGTCTTATGACCCCTTTTGACCCATTGGAATGCTCAACTATTTGTTAAGGGGTCTTAGGACCCCTTCAGACACACTTGAGCATTCAAATGTGTCAAAAGGGCTCTTGAGGACTTCCTAGGGGTCTTAGTACACCTTATCACTCTTTAGGACCCCTAGGGAGTCCCCATGACCCGTTTTGACACATTTTAACACTCAAGTTTGTCTTAAGGGGTCTTAGGAACCCTTCGGATAGACTTGAGCATTCAAATGTGTTAAAAGGGGTCATGGGGACTCCTAGGTGTCCTATTATGACTTATCACATGTTAGGACCCCTAGGGAGTCCTCATGACCCCTTTTGACACATTTGAATGCTCAAATGTGTCTTAAGGGGTCTTAGGACCCCTTAAGACACACTTGAGCATTCAAATGTGTCAAAAGGGGTCATGAGGACTCCCTAGGGTTCCTAGTATGCCTTATCATGTGTTAGGACCCCTATAGAGTCCCCATGACCATTTTTGACACATTTGAATGCTCAAGTGTATCTTAAGGGGTCTTAGGACCCTTTTTGACACATTGGACTGCTCAAGTGTTTATTAAGGGGTCTTAGGACCCCTTCGGATGGACTTGAGTGTTCAAATGTGTCAAAAGAGGTCTTGGGGACTTCCTACTAGTCCTAGTATGCCTTATCACATGTTAGGACCCCTAGGGAGTTCCCATGACCCCTTTTGACACATTTTAATGCTCAAGTGTTTCTTAAGGGGTCTTAGGACACCTTCCAACACACTTGAACATTCAAATGTGTGAAAAGGGGTCATGGGGAATCCTTAGTATGCCTTATCACACGTTAGGGCCCCTAGGGAGTCCCCATGACCCCTTTTGACACATTTGAATGCTCAAGTGTGTCTTAAGGGGTATTATGACCCCTTCAGACATACTTGAGCATTCAAATGTGTTAAAAGGGCTCATGGGGACTCCCTAGGGGTCCTAAGACCTGATAAGGCATACTAGGGCCCCTAGGAATTTCTTGAGACCACTTTTGACATATTTCAATGCTCAAGTGTGTCTTAAGGGGTGTTAGGATGCCTTTTGACATATTGGAACACTCAAGTGTGTCTTAAGGGGTCTTAGGACCCCTTTTGACACATTGGAATGCTCAAGTGTGTCTTAAGGGGTCTTAGCACCCCTTCAGACACACTTGAGCTTTCAAATGTGTCAAAAGGGGTCTTGGGGACTTCCTAGGGGTCCTAGTATGCCTTATCATGTGTTAGGACCCCTAGGGAGTCCCCATGACCCCTTTTGACACATTTTAACACTCAAGTGTGTCTTAAGGGGTCTTAGGACCCCTTTGAACACACTTGAGCATTCAAATGTGTGAACAAGGGTCATGGGGACTCCCTAGGGGTCATAGTATGCCTTATCATGCTCTACAACCCCTAGGGAATCCCCATGACCCCTTTTGACACATTTGAATGCTTAGGTGTGTCTTAAGGGGTCTTATGACCCCTTCGAACACACTTGAGCATTCAAATGTGTCAAAAGGGGTCATGGGGACTCCCTAGTGGTGCTAATGCCTGATAAGGTGTACTAGGACCCCTAGGAAGTCCCCAAGACCCCTTTTGACATATTTGAATGCTCAAGTGTGTCTTAAGGTGTCTTAGGACCCCTTTTGACACATTAGAATTCTCAAATCTATCTTAAGGGGTCTTAGGACCCCTTCAAACACACTTGAGCATTCAAATGTGTCAGAAGGGGTCATGGGGACTCCCTAGGGGTCCTTCTATGCCTTATCATGCGTTAGGACCCCTAGGGAGTCCCCATGACCCCTTTTGACACATTTGAATGCTCAAGTGTGTCTTAAGGGGTCTCAGGTCCCCTTTTGACACATTGGAATGCTCAAGTGTGTCTTAAGGTGTCTTACAACCCCTTCAGACACACTTGAGCATTCAAATGTGTCAAAAGGGGTCTTGGAGACTTTCTAGGGGTAATAGTATGCCTTATCACACATTAGGACCCCTAGGGAGTCCCCATGACCCCTTTTGACACATTTTAATGCTCAAGTGTGTCTTAAGGGGTCTTAGGACCCCTTCGGACACACTTGAGCATTCAAATGTGTCAAAAGTGGTCATGGGGACTTCCTAGGCATCCTAGTACACCTTATCATGTGATAGGACCCCTTGGGAGTCCCCATGACCCCTTTTGACACATTTGAATGCTCAAGTGTGTTCGAAGGGGTCCTAAGACCCCTTTGGACACACTTTAGTGTTCAAATGTGTCAAAAGGGGTCATGGAGACTCCCTAGGGGTCCTGGTATGCCTTATCACTCAGAAATGCTAGATAAAGAAAATGAGATAAACCAAATTTATCAAATTCTTTCAATCCATAGCTTCTCTCCGAGCACAAAATGACATTTCATGGAACCAAAATTATGATGAAAATTAAATTATTCAAGTAAGTCATTCAGAAATGTGCAGAATACTGTAACGTATGATGATTTATAGAGAATTTATGATAGACTATGTTATGAAAAAGCCTACAATCCTTGCCATGTATCAAAGTACCGATGAGAAGCAATGGCGAAAGTCTAAGACAGAGGTGGCATCGACATTAAAGCGGCAAGAAATTCTTCATAATATCGGGGCAGGGCCATCAAAATGGTATGGATTTCCTCATAATGTCATGCTGCCGCTGATCTGTTCTTTAAAATTATTAATGCGGTCAGTTCTACAAAACTTGCATAATTTCCAGTACTACTACTTTTTTAACCTTCCAAAGACTCTGTTGAGCTGTCAGATTATCAATAGGTGTGGTACAATTTTTTGGTTCAACCAAAATCTATTTCGAAAACCTTTGCAATTTAGCATTCCAGTTGAAAAAGTAGGGAAAGATACCATTTCACAGCCATAGGTGGTGGAAACAGAGTGATTGTCTTGCCTTTTGCTTCTGTAATCTGCCTCCAATGAACTATTCTTCAAAGCCTCCATTTCTACATAGGTAGGGTTTACAGCGCCTGTAAAAGGCACAACTATGCCCCTGTAGGGACTCATGCTCATGCTTAGAATCATATTATTTTCATGCATTCCCTAACATTTAATACAAAGATTTAGCCAGCCACCTTTAAAGACCTAGAAGAAATGGAAAATAAAAATTAGTATATAATACATTAGTACATTAGTATATAATATAAATTAGTATATTATACATTAGTACTTTAGTATATAATACATTAACTAGTATATAATAATACATTATATATATCATATGCGTCTTATCTATATATATATATATATATATATATATATATATATATATATATATATATATATATATATATATATATATATATATGTAAAAGTTCAATTTTTTTCATTTGCTCCCGCCCTTTTTTTAATCTGCTTAGGAATATCGGGTACCCAATATGAAATCAGATACTTGATTTTTGACAGGTAATATTTGACAAAAATATTCCCTGTGCCCACAAACTAGACAATCACGAGATTTTATACTTTTTTCACGCGTTGCAAAAAAAAAAAGTGATTTGGGGCCCATTGTTTGATTTTTGTCAACTTGTAGTCTCACCATGGGAAGTAGCAGTCATCGAAAGGCTAAACGCAAGAGGAAGCTGACGGATGAAGAAATTCAAGCATATAGGGAAAAGGATAAGGAAATTCACCAAAGAAGGACATAAGGTATGTTAAACATTAATCAATCGAACCTCGTAAAAACCATTGTAAGTGAAGAGGATGTTGAATTTGAAAATGTACAGATGGAGATTGAAAATGTAGACTTGGGGAATGAAAATTTTGCACAAGAACCACATGAACGTTACACATCTCTAAATTATATGCGAAATGAAGTCCCTTGCAATAAAGATAATCAAACTTCAAATTCAGGGCTTTTAGGAAGACCAAAATGGTTAATTGAAATTGAGGAGAACATTATGAATAATTGGGAAGGAAAGAGGTCACATAGAACCGTTAGGTTGTGGGCTTCAAGACTTTATGATCAAGTTTTTGGAAACAAGACATTGGTTGAGCAATGCCAAATTTTTGTGCAGTTGTTAAAGATGCAAAAGATGAGACTTGTGCTTGTGAAATTGAAGATTCATGTGAACAAAAAAATGGAGAGAAATGCCATTGTTGTGAAGAATCTTTTCAATGCTCTCAATAGCATTGGGAAGACTAGCAGAGAAAAAGACAAGAGAGTTGCTCGGATGATTATTACAACCTCCTTAGTAAGTCATCAGTTGAGAAAGGCTCGTTTGATGAGACAAACTTGTGTTGACTTCAATATAGACCGTAAAACTTTGGGTAGAGCACTTGCAAGAAGAGAAAGACTTGATGATCTGCTTCAAATTGATACATGGGCTTATGGTGGGAGACTTCCACATTTCGATAAGAAGCTAACAAATGTTGTCAAGGATGAAATTCAACAATTTTGGGATGCTAACTCAAGAGTGTCACCAAATGTCAAGGATGTCTTAAAGTTGAGAGTTGCCAATCAAGACCGCACTCCACATCCTAAACATTATGTGGAGGTAAGTCAAAAAATGTTGTATAAAATTTTTTGTGAGACACATCCAACATTGAAAATATCACAAAGGTCTTTTCAATCCATGAAGCCATTTTATTGTGTACCCCTTAAGATTTAGAATACATGTTGTTGCAAATATCATGTTGATTTTTCAATGCATCATGAATTATTGCAGTCCATTCATTATACTTTTCATACTAATGAAATGCTAGAGGATTGTGGTGCAAGTGGTCTTCCCAAATCATCAAGAGACTTGCTAGATAAATTTTTATGTCATAGAGATGATGGTTGTTTATTTTATAAAAAATATTGCTTAAATGCCAAGTGCTTAGAATGTGGTGGCTTGTCCAAGTTTAGAACATGTTTTCATGAGGGTTTGGAACACAATTTTGAAAAGACACTCATCCAAAAAAAGGTATATGAAATGGTGAAATATACATTGAAGAGTGGAGGTGAAGGCTCTAGATGTGAGTTAGTTGCAAAAGAATACAATGTTGCTGATTTTATCTCAGATTTCAAGAAAAATCTTTTTTACAAGTATGCAAGGCATAGTCATAGGTCTCAATGGTTGGATCAATAATTTAGGACATGTAAGGACACTTTCCCCATTGGAACTATTATATCCATTCTAGACTTTGCGGAGAACTATACATTGCAGCCCCAAAATGAGACTCAAGCTCAATATTACAATTCCATTTAGGTTGCTATTTTTGTACACATCACATATAGACATTCCCATGGTAGCACAAAAGATGAGTGAAACATAATCAGAGAGTACCATTTTTATATGAGCGATGACAGGTCTCACTCTTATGAGTTTGTTCAACATTGTTTCCAAAACTATTTTGACTTCTTGCAGGAAAATGGTATTGCTATGGATAGGCATCTCATTTGGTTGGATAATTGCACCGGTCAATTTAAGAATGCCATAATGTTTTATTGGTTGTGTAGAATGCATGTGGAGAGAGGTGTACCTCATATTTGGAGTTTTTTTGAGTTAGGGCATGGGAAAGGCAAGCATGATGGAGCAGGTGCGTGTGTGAAGAGAGCTCTAGTTAAGGAGAAATTGAGGATTTTAGGTGTTGTAATTCTTGATGCTCATTCTATTGTTGATTGGTGTACTTTAGCATTGTCACAAGGGGGGACTCTTGATTCTACAGTGCATAGATTATTTTGGTTGGTTGAGGAGGGAACTATAGGAGATAGATTGGATTGTCAAACAATGAAAGACTCTTCAAAAATGCATTCATTCCGAAGCTCCAATAGTAGTACATGGACCATTTGAACATGAGAGTTGGCTTGTTTTTGCCCCATGTGTTTTCAATATGATTGGGATCATTGCAAGTCAAGTGAGTGGGTGGATACATGGGTTCCACAGTATCTAAATCCTTTATCTTTGACACTCTCTATAAGAAATGATGACATGGACAATTCAGTTGACTAGGACCATCTTTTAGATCTTCTGATGCCAGGAAATGTTTTTGCATTGGTTACACTACAGGGGAATGATGAGAGGTCAGATTATTGGTTAGCATTTTGTGTACAAGGTCAACATAAGCTTGTACAACTGATGACAGATGGTGATGGGTTCACATATCCTACTGGTTCAGTTGTTGTTGCAGGAACATGGCTACGAACATACATGATTAGAAAGAATGGAATTCTAACATTTGAAGACTATGAGAAGCACAAAACTATTCTCATGTATTCACACCTTGTTATAGCAACAAATGTCAAGTTGTCAAAGCATCAAGGAAGACCAAAGACAAAAGAACTTTGGACTATTAGTACTGTTGATCATGAAGCACTATTGGAGACCCTAAAACAAAGATATGACCCTTCAGGAACACTTGACTAGGTAATAAGTTAACTTAGTGCATTGTTTTCTAAGTTCGTTAAGCTTAATTTTAATACATTAATTTCACCTTTCTTAGATTGTATTTTGAGTCAATAAACTTGGTTTTTATGTGGATTGTAACTTTTGCAAGAGCACCTATGAAGATGCCTATGGTCACCATGGATCCAATCAGAGATAGAAGTATAAAAGGATCCTTAATGGTTAATTGAGATCTTTTGAAGCATATAATGACAATTTGTAACAATCAATTTGATTTAAAAGCTAAATGTCCTAAAACTCTTGATAAGGACTTATGACCAAAATCATGTATGGGTGGCCAATAGTGCCAAGAAGGGATCTTACATGTCACTTACTTATGTCATTTGCATGGTTTGAATTCTTACATGTTTGATTGTTGTTTATAATGCTTTAAGGATATTATTTTTTATCATTTCAAACAATCTATAAAAGTTAAACCTCAAACATAATAAGCTTCACAGTTCAAATTTCACAAGCTTAATCATGATTAGTTTCACAGTTCAAATTTCAAACATACCACTAATAGTCAGTTGAAAGTGGCTCAGCAGCGTATCTTTCAAACCGTTTGACTTGGCATCGAACCATCTACTCCATCGACTTCGGTTGGCTAGCTAAATGCCAGTGACAACCCCATTCCACCCACAGAGTCACGGGAAATCTCGCGACCACACTCGAGCCAAGTGACCCCAAGGTGCACTAAGCACGATTGGGTAGTGATCTTTTAGGGCTCATATCTCAGAGCTCGTGAGAGGTATCCACAAACCGTTAGGGGCTACAAGATCATGTTTTTAAGGTCTACAATAATCTCTCTCGGTTTTGGGTGATTCAAATTCATTTGCATTTGGCAAGGCGATCTCAGTCGATGCCAAAACTTGCAATGAGGGTCAGTTGAAAGTGGCTCAATAGCATATCTTTCAAACAGTCTAACCTGGCATCGAACCATGTGCTCCATCAACTCTAGTTGGCCGAGTAAACACTAGTGACAACCCCATTCTGCCCATGGAGTCACGGGAAAGCTCGTGAGCATGCTCGACCCAAGTGATCCCAAGGTGCACTAAGCACGATTGGGTAGAAATATTCTTGGGCTCATATCTCGAAGCTCGTGAGAGGTATCCACAAACTATTAGGGGCTACAAGATCATGTTTCCAAGGTCTACAATAACCTCTCTCATTTTTGGGTGATTCAACTTCATTTGCATTTGGTAGGGCAATCTCAGTCGATGCCAAAACTTATAGTGAGGGTCAGTTGAAATTGGCTCAGCAACATATCTTTCAAACCGTCTGACCTGACATCAAAACTAAAACTACATCCTATGCCATAGGGGGATCATCAAAATGTAGCCTTTTTGAAGAAGTGTTGAGCTCTGATTGATCCTACATAAAAAATGAGTTCAAACCCAAGTTAGATTGCTTACTTTATATGATTTGTACATATATATATATATATATATATATATATATATATATAGTTCATAATTCAAACACTAATTTAATTAAAATTATAACTGAATGCAAATATCTGTACTTGGTCTCTTGGTCGCCTACCACGATCAAGTGTCCTAGCATAAGTCTGGGTAGCGAAGGGACCATGCCAACAATACCAACTGTGACCTATAAATATATATTTGCAATAATGAGATTAGTAGAGCGGTGCAACATAGAGTAATAAATCTACAAAATAGGATGATAGCATATTAAAATTACAAATTGATTAAACTAAAATTAAAACTTACATCTGATGATCCCTCCTCTGGAATGGTGGGCTGTGTCAACAAAGATACGAAAGATTCTCGTGGGCCCTCCCTCACACTCGGAGTAACCTATGAGAGTAAAAAGATTGTCAATTATATATAAATGTACTTCATCATAGCAACCCTGGTTACAAAATACAAATAACAATATGTAAAATTCTACATACAATCGGGCTATCACTTCGAATCAAGATGCCTGTAACCCTACGCTGCCGAACAGCTGTCGGGACATCATCAATAGCCACACCCTATACAATAAGGTGCAAGTAAAATATTTATTACTACACACAAGTGGCATACATGTGCATGCATAATTAATCTTAAATAATTAACTACCTTTCCTTTGTTGACACCTGATGAAGGAACCCCCTCATGCCCGCCACTGACATTGATTGTACCCTGCAAGAACATAATTAAATGATAATATATAAGTAAATGTATGAATTTTATTGCTCTAATTGATAGAGATTTAAGCATGTACACCAAATGATATAAAAAATAACTAATGGGTACATAATTTATAATATACTGTATAGTCATCAAGGCCAAATGAAATGGCCGAAAGTGTGGACTCATCCACCTGTCTCACCTCCTCCTGTGTCATCGACTGAACATAAATGGAAAAAATATATATAAATAAGTGCATGCAATCATTAAAACTAATCTAAATAAATAAATTATTTTTAAATTAAATAAGTCATGTGATAAATTTATTTATAATGTTTACTCTTACCATATCAATAGGAGTTAATGGCTCTACGTACACCTCCTGAGCACTCTCATGAGATGTAGATGCTCCATGAGGTGTTGCAGCCTCTGCAGCTGCGTCTCCTGTATCCTCCTCATTAATAACATGTAACTGCTATATATATATATATATATATATATATATATATATATATATATATATATATATATATATATATATATATATATATATATATATATATATATATATATATATATATATATATATATATATATATATATATCAGCATCAGTAAGTGGTCTGAGGCACATGTTCTTGCATATAATGCAAATATGGGGCTCGCATACATGTGAACTTCGACGAGATTTTGATGCGCTAGCATCATCCACACCAGGAGGCAACATTGACCTGGTCTGCGTGATCAACTGATCACTCAATAAATGAATGGCCCTAATAGTCTATGAGGCAACCTCTGCAATGATATCAGGTTGTTACACTGGAGGAGGGGGTGCGACATCGGTGGGGGGGACAAAAGTAGTGGCCTTTCAGCGCTGGGCAGATGGCCTAGTCTGAGGAGATCCTCAACCTATGCCCATGTTGGGCCTCATACTCCAATAATCAACATGGTGACCAAGCACAAACTCAACATACAATTTTTTAATGAAATAAAATGGGACCTCCAAATTGCTATGGGGTGGTTTATCAAAAACCATCCACTAGTGATCCCAAAAGTTTGTGTGCATTGCTTCATTTGTGCACCATTTTATTGATAATTTGGGCTTTTTGGGGTCAACTAGTATTCCAATTTTAGGATTGACAAAAAGGGTAGCTATATCTTCCTTATTTATATTAAGGGTCGTAATCCCATCATGGTCAAGCCCGTCATCAAATTGGGCATGCATATCATCACGCCAATGAAGAGCAGCATTATGTTGTTGTGTGAGTGTGTCAATATTTCCAACAATTGTATTTAGTGTGGCAAGCATGGGACCTAATGTAGGTATATTTTGATACGTGTTTTGGAAACTTTGTATTGTGTTCAAATTTTCTTGTATCAAATCTTGTAAAGATTTAGGGTTTAGATATGGGGGATTGTTTTCAGGATCATTATTTGGTGCGGGAGGGTTATTTTCTTCATTGTTGTCAACCATGCCTAATTAAATAAAAAATAAATCTAAATTTCAATCTAATTTCATATATTATGACAAATATCAATACAAAACCCTATTTTAAAAAAAATGCTACATTTAGCATGAAAATGAAATAAGATAATAAAAATATACAAATAATTACTTACCAAATATGCTCAGGAGTCGAATTTGTTGTTTCCCAAATCAAGTATCCAAAAATATATCGAGTATATGATATATCAAGCTATTTTGGCAAAGAAAAATGCAGAAAGAATTGAAGAAAAGGGCTCACGGGTTTTAGATTTATGCCACAGTTATCGAGTACACGATTAAAGGCCTGTGCTTTGGTGTCAAGTTTGCAAAGGTGTACTGACACCCAGGCCTACTAAAAAGTCAACAAGTTTTTTCATGCGCTTTTGGATGAGTGAAAAGTGAATACTTTTCACATCGCCACTTTTTGGCCCCTCATGATCTTGCACATACCCGATTTTGTTCCTTGAATATCATTCCAGTTTGAATGCAGAGGACTGGTAATTAATTGCAGAAATAGTCGATCTACCAAGTAATGATCATGTTAGCCACAAAATGATTTTCCTATCCTTGTGTCTTGTCAGTAGGGTTTTGTCCTTAATTGAAGAACATATTGGATCATTTTACTCTGGGTTTTTTGGCATGTCTTTTCTGCAGTAATTACCTGTTGTCCCTAGTTGTTGTAGTTGTTGGAAACCCTAATCAAGTATCCTAGTCATCTGAAGCTTGTTGCATCCTATTTCTTCCAGGATTCCAAGGTGGCTAGTAGTGATATATATAGCAAGTTTTTACTTTTGTAAGAGTGTTGTGAAATTTAGTTAGTAAGGAGAGTTATGTATTTGGTATTTTTTGTCTGAAGAATTATTGTCTTTGAATGTACTGATACAGGGAAATATCAATGAAAGTGTATTGAGACTCCTTTGCACATTTTGTTGTCTTTTGGTATGAATTTTGAGTTCTTTGTGTATTAAATTTGCAAGGCATCTTTAATACATCATTTACAAGTTGAATAATGGGGTTAAGCTTAAGTTTCATTAAAGGGAAGGGTAAATCTTAAGGGAGATCTCTGGGCATTCATGATTTATGCTAGAATTTGATGACCGTATATGTCAATGAGAGGGTGATTTGTAAGGTAACTCATCTAGGTTTTGGGTATATTGGATTTGAGAGATTTCTATAGATGTATATTCTTTGACTCTTTGCCCTAGGATTTGGCACTGGTCTTTTCTCAAATTACATTTCTCACCATCAACACAATTAAACAACTTATTTTAAATTTATGTTCAAAGGAATAGATGTTTAGGTCTATATCAAGAATACAAATAACTATTGTGATTCTTTAAAGAACTGAATCTGTTAGGTACACTCGCTTGAGCGTAAAGCTCGAAGTGAAGAAGGATAAAATCCTTAGCACCTTAGTGTTTGATATTGTCAAGTGTATCTTTTGGGTACATTGAGTCATGTATTAGAATCTTAAATTTGTATTTACCATCTGCAATCATTTTAAACACTAACAAAGTTGGCGACTTTGGTGGGGAGCTTAATATTTTGCAATAGGCTTGTTACAATTCCCTCCTAACCATCTATTGTTTTATTTGAAGACCAGTTTACAATATTTATCCCCACATGTTCTATGGGTGGTGAATCTAAAATCTATGTTTACCAATTGTTGGTTTAGCATATAGAAATTTTTATAAGTGTCTTGTTAAAAATACCATGAGTCGACAAAGATATACTAGGTCATATTATAGGGATCACCTAGAAATCAATGTTGGTGATGAATTTCCCACACCTAGTAAAAAGCAATGGTCTAGAAGGGATTTATTCAATCCTAATTCTCCAAGACCCTCTAAAGGAAGAGTTTCAAAACCTATTCCTAAGGAAGTCTCTTCTTCTTCTGAAAGTCCAAAGCCGCTTAGGAGAATAGATTCTAATGTAATTAATCCCTCTCGGGAAGATGAATTCACAGATGTAGGGTTTTTCCCTACATGATAAATTCTAGACCAGCCAGGAGAAACTTCTGCTACTAAAACTGCTTCTTATGATTTTGATAAATTGTGTGATGAGGTCACAGTTTTGAGGAAAAAGGAGCATGAACAGTTACTTGAAATTGCTAATAGAAGAAAGGAGTGAGAGTAGGATATTTATGATTTACTTATGGAAAGACAAGAACTCATAAGAAAAATAAGGAACAATGAGCTCCAGGCTCAAAATTTAAATCAGGAGTTCAAGGGTCTAGATAGAGATTTGTTTGGTGATGTTGGAGCTTTGAGACAACAAGTTGATAATAATGAGTCAAATTATAAGAAGGATGAATTTGAAGGAGAAGGCCCAGTTCTAAGATAGTTGCACCCATCAGAGATCAAAAGAAATGAAGATCTCAAAAATAATGTCAGGGATGCATCCGACAAAGGAAAACAAAAAATGGTTGGAATAAGTATAAATGAACCCAAACAGAGTAAGTTTATTCTTGATACTGTCTCCCAAGCTAACTTAGAATTGGAAAAGGCTAGAAAGGCCAAGGAGGACTTGGAAATTCAATTAGAAAAAATGGAGTTGGAGGCTGCTACAGATGAGATGAAGAGGAAAATTTCTTTCCTTCATGCTAATATGAATACTAATGCCAGTAGCTCAGTCCCTGTCACTGTTGGAGCAGTACCACAGAACCAACCATGTGGTCCCAAGCCAAGTTTCTAGGCTTCAGGTCCCAAACAAGCGGTCCAAGCACAAGTCCAAAATGTCAATTCTACAGTTCCATCGGTTGGTGGATCCATGGGAGGGGTGTTGAATCAAAGTGTTGGAGATGGTGGAGCCCAAGCTTCACAAAATTTTCAAAGGAGGCTTGTTCATCTAGATAGGTACTGACCATTATTCTTTGATGGTATCCCTAGTCAACCAAATGGTATCCCAAATGAGGTAAGAGACAAAATCCCTAAGTTCATAGGAAATAATGTTGTCACTTGTGAAGAGAATCTTAAGTTCAGAGGAAATAATGTTGTCACTTGTGAAGAGCATCACTTGAATAATAGTTCATTAAAATTACAATTTTTAGAACTACATTTAAACATTAAAATTAAATCAATTTACAAACTTATAACAAATATTTTAAACATATAGCTCATTTTTTAAAAAATAGCAATTTATGAACTTATAACATATTGAACATTAAAACTGAAGCAATTTACAAATTTATAGCAGTTATGTTAAACATACTTAACATTTCATTTGTAGCAATTTAGGAACTTAGAATATGTATAACATTAAAAATGAAGCAGTTATACAAACTAATAAAAAATACATGTTCAATATATAAATATAGCAATGGAACACATATATAAGAAATTTAAAATTCATCCAATTTAAATAGATCAAGAATACAAAATTGATCCAATGCATGGGTATGACTACAATGAGTAAAGACAATCATATTGGATATATTCTTGTATGAGCCATGTAATAACAAATATATGTAAGTAAATTATGTATATTGAATACAAGAAAATTACAAAATTTCTATTTAATATATTGTAAGTAACTAATAATAGAAACTGATTATATTCAATTAATGCTTACCATATTATGTAAATGTATTAATTTTCTATGTGTTGAATGCACAAAAGTAATAGTTTTCGATGAGACCTACAACAAAAATGAGGAGAGCTTCAACAAAAATTAATTAGATATAAAATTAGAATGGCTTAAGGGGGAAGCACTTTATCAATCTTTCAAACTATGTCCCTCTCGGCTTTTGTTGTTGTAATTTGATTTGATTTGTTGTTCTAATTCTTGGATTCTTCTTTGTTTTCTTTCTTCTCTCCAAGAAATGTTACCATTAGAGAAGTCAGAGAGCTTTTTAATCAAATCTCCTTTTCTTGCTTCTTTTTCACTTTCACTTCAGCTTCTTCCTCGGTTTCACTTCTGTGCTAGTGAATGTAGTCTGAACTTCTTCAGATTTAGAATTGAAGAAGAAGCATTCATCTTCGTCTGAAATGCATGTTAGTTTTCTTTTTGCCTTTGTCTGATCTCCGTTCTGGACATTTATTTGCAGATATAACAGATTGGAGTTAAGTGTTTTCTTTCTTTCTTAGGTATAGCATTTTTCTTCTTGAAATATCCTTTTCTTTGCACTCAGGACAAGAGGTTTTAGTTTTACGGATTTTGATTTCTTTTGACTTGTAGTTTTTCTTGCTTCCCTTGTCTTGTTTCTTTTGATTTCTCTGTGAATATCACAGCGAAAACCCTTTCTCTCCGATAGTCATTTACGGATAGATTCTTTGATAGAGTGTTCCACAGAAGGGACTCCTTTGTCACACCAAAATCCACTTTGCTAGAGGATTCAATCATCTGAACTAAAGATTCTCGTCATCCAAAATATTACACCAGTAATGAAGAAAGAACTAAAGATTCTCGTTATCCAAAATAAAGATGGAGAAGAGCACGATACTGTGGAAATAAAAACAGAGAGAAAAATAGGAAAAACAAGATTCAAGAACTAAAATATTGCGTTCTAAAAACGGAAAACAAGATTCAATGTACATACCATGACCACGGCATGTCTTGCACTAAACACAATGACATAGCTTGAGTTAAGAGATGATACCTCATTATTGTGGCTTTGATGATACCTTCCAATGAGGAAGGTAAATTATCAAAGCAACCATTAATGAGATGTCCAAGATTGGCCGTAGAAATCGAACTCATGACCAACAGAAAACAAGAAATGATGGGAGGTGAAAGGATACTTATAATTGGTGCTTCTTGTTCACCTAAATTCGAAAATTTATAAGCTGACGTGGCGGTGAAAGCTGTCTTCTTAATTTACCTCTCTAATGAACGGATGGGAAATAGTTTCTTTGTAGACGGTGGTAACTTAAATAACTGGCCACAATTTAACTTGTAATTGGAATGATGATGGGAAACTTTCTTCTTATGATAGGTGGTAACATAGAATAATTGGGTATAATTTAATTTAACTTTTTAATGATAGAGGAATTTTAATGATTTTCATAAGATTAAATCATTTAAGGGATCAAGGGTTACAAATTATATTAATGAGAATATGTAAACTAGTGTTTTAAATTGTTGTAATGAAAGTGGAAAGAAGATAAAGCTACTTATCTTGTGGAAGTAGAAAACAAGAAAGAATGGAAGCCGCTTTGAGGTGGAAAGCTACTAATGATTGTTGCTTCTTGTTTTCTCATTTCTTTTCTTTCCAAATTCAAATATATATAAGTTGACATGGTCATGGAATCTTTCTTGTTAATTTAATTAATTAAACTATCTAACTAACCAATGGGAAATAGTTTAATTGTAGATAGTGGCAACCTGAATGGTTGGCCACAATTCAACTTGTACTTGCAATGATGATAAGGAAACTTTAAGTCGTACTCGAAATGGTGATAGGGAAACTTCACAGTTCAGATGCAATAATTTTAATGATGTTCTGATTATCAAATGGTTTAAGGGATCAAGAGTTACAAATTATGTTGATGATAAGAAGTGAAGTAGTTTCTTTTAGCCATAATGAAAGTAGAAATGAGGTAAGGTATCTAGGGTGTTCCCATTCTAAATATTTATTTTATTTTTATTATAAATGGTCACATTTATGTAATGTATTCTCGTATGTTTGTTCAATGTGAATAGGGTGATGAGACAGATGTTTCATTATAGTATCTTTTGGAGTTGTTTTTTCTTCAATGTATTTGAGGAGCTCAACACATGAAAACATCGTAATCTCTTTTGGGGCTGATCTAAGTTTTCAAGTTGTATCACAAGCTACTATGGATAAAATGATGTATTATTCAGTGGTTTACTAACACATTTTTTTGTTGCTATCAAAGCTATGAAATCTTTTAAAACTTTGTAAGTTGTTTCCCCATGGTTTTGTAACATTACTGTTTGTGTACGATATTCTCTCTATTTGTTCACCTTCCTTCCTTTGTTTAAAACTTTTAGTCTCAACCCTAATTTGGCTAAATGCACTACATTATGATAATTTACTATGGTTCTAAAATTTATATTAGGATCCGACAAGGTTTTTTGAACCTTATTGGAACTTGACATTTTTCTATAGCTTCTTTGTTTGCAAAGAAAGGATTTCAAAAAAAATTTCTTGCCTACATTGTACATGTATGTATGAATTAAAGAGGGAGATTTACATTTTCTTATGAAAAGCATTTGATTGATGTGCATTCCCTTGAATATCATTATTGTACTCCATGGAAGAGACATATGGAAGGCTATGAGGCATTCTACATCCCCTCCTACTAGGCATGATCCAAGGCAATTTCTAAATAGAAGACTAAAATGCAAGACATGTATGTCATCCATAACATGACCATACCATCCATTAGCCATCCTTTCACCACTGTAAGTCTCGTTGTAGCTTGTTGGACAAGAAAAGGTGTTTGTACCCTCTATCATTTCCATCAACCAAAGATTAACAATGGACTATTTATTAATAGCATACCTGCATACGTATTTGTATTATTAATTAATTAGTTGAACATTATTAATAAATATAAACATGTAAGCATTATTATTACTAAATACACTTTGGGTATTTTTTAATTTTTATTTGTATTCAAATATATTAAATAAAGAAGTTATCAAATTATTATAATTTATGTTAATATTAATTTATAATTATATTCTTAAATTAAATAATATAATTAATTATATTATTTATTTCCTTTAATTATAATATTACATTATTTTTATTTAAATGTTATTTACTTTAAATATTTAATAAATTAAAATAATTCAATTTAAAATAAATATATATTTTAATATTTTTTTTTTATCAATAACAGTCAAAGTAGAGTTGTATTAAAAATAAGAAATATTACAAAATGATGTTATTGCAACTATATGTTTGATTACATGGAATAAGGGAAAAATTGCATGGAGGGAAGCTTGTTGTTACCAAACATTTCATCAAGACCTGGAATAAGGGAAAAATTATGGTGGGAGCGCAGAGCATGGAGGTTACAGAGGAGGTCATTAATGAGGCAACGGGTCTCAAAATTGAAGGGATCAACTTCTATAGAGACAGGAAGGTGTCGAATAAAGCTCTGGAGGTTTTTGCGGCAACAGACCAGGAAAGGAAGTGAATGGTCAAGGTTGATAACTCTAATTTTAACTCTAAATGCATTTTTAGGTCATGGAGACTGGTTCTTTTTGTTATTATTAGTTATAGTATGCTAGATGGAAGATATACCAAAATTTATAATCATTGTCTTATTCTGTTAAACCATTTCAAACATGGGGTTAAAGTTAATTTCCCCTTTGATCTTTTGAGATCTTTGAATGCTAATATTCTTAGTTGGCAGAGGGACCCTGAAGGTGACCATGCCTGTCGTGAAGGGTTGATGGTCCTAATCTATGGGGTTCTGAAGTCTAAGAACGTTGAGAGGTCACGACTGAATCAGAAGGACCTTGAAGATTATGATACTGATGGAAAATATTTGGAGGAACCCTTTATGGAGGATACTAAAAATGAAGAGGTTGACTCTGAGCAACCCAACAAACCCTCCATGCATCATGGCTCCTCAACCAAAATAAAAAATAGGAAGGCCAAGATGGAGAACTTAGTTACTGAAATGGAGATGGAGGAAGAGGAAAGTAGGGATGACAGTGTGAAAAGGAAAAGAGGAAATGGAGACTATAGGGAAGCGCACTAGAGCCAAAAATAAGAACAAGAAGAGGGGTAAGAGGGTTGTCATTTCTTTCGATGATGACTCTGCCTCACAGGAGAATGCTCAGGAAAAATAGGACAAACGGGTGGAGAAGGAACCTATTATGGAGGACCTTGATGATTTAGACCAGAATGTTCTAGTAGATGACAATATCATGTAGGATATAGCCCAGGATGTGGCTAATATTGAGAAGGATAGTCTGGCCGATTACAGGGGTAGGGTGGAGAGTTCCAAGGAGGAGATGGCTTGTGTGAAAAAGGACTTTGATAACCTGGGGTATACTGCTTTCTTTAACAACCTCAACACCATGAAAAATGACATCAACACTATTAAAACCCAAATCCAACAGCTTTAGAAGGATATTGGGGCTCTCAAAAAAATGAATTTGGGAGAGAAGACTATGGGACAATGTATTGATGAGCTGAAGGAGACCGTTGGCAGGGTTGAGGGGATAACATCCTTCAATGACATAATCATTTTAATGGAGAACAAAATAAAAGAGGGGGATGTGGTGAAAGGTGGTAACATGATTAAGAGAATTGATAAAATGGAGAATAGAATTGAGTGGTTGGAGAAGATGATACGTAACATCATCGAGCAGAGTTTCACCATTCTCAAGGCCTCGACTGAGCATGTCAAGATTCTTGTGGACAAGATGGAGCAGGGAAAAGGGGAGCAAGTGCTCATGGAGGTTAAGGAGGATCATGGACCTAGTAAAAGAATCAGATCAAGCTTCAAAAAGTTGGAGGATCATAAGAATAAAGATATAGAGGAACACAAAGTTTCCTCTACTAATATGTAGATGTTGGCTGAATAGGCGGCTGAACTAATGAAGAATATCTAGCCAGCTATCTGCTGTCTTGCTATCTTTTTTCTATCCTTTTTCTCTTTGTCTTTATTTTGTTTGACTTGTTGGTTTTTTGGTATCTTTTTTTGGTGTTGTTGCACTATTTCCACTGGAAATTTAATGCTTATTTTGTAATCTGTAAAAGGTTTTGGGTCCTTTCAAAACCCGCTTTTACGTAATCAAAACTATATGTTTAATTACTATGTCTATTCTATCATCTGTAAACTACTGCAAACCTTTTCATAGCCATATTGCCCACTATGAGTGAGCATCTAGATACTATCTATAGATCTAATCTATGAATGTTATTAAGGTAAAACCCATGCTTATATTTGAGTATGTAATCAACTTACAAAATTACTTATTTCCTTAAATATGTTCTCTACTAGTCTTGGCTCTCTTTGTTTTCTTTGGTTCCTTTTGGTGTAGAAGGCTTTAATCCACAAACATGCACTCACCATGAGGGGATTAGTGCATCATATTGCTAGAGAAGCCCTCATGCAACTTCAAGCTCGAGCCTTAACCAATTTTCCTCTTCTTTCCTCTCTTTTTAGGCATTTTTGGCTATTCAATCACCATCACATCATTAGAGCCCTCCAAATCACTTGCATCCTTTTTCATGGGTTTGAAGCCTTTAGCTATGTGGTATTCTTTCCACCATTCTACATCACCTACAACCTTCATTCCTACCACTTTTGCGAAAAATCTATGTTCTTCATTATGCGTGACCTTCTAGCTTCAAAAGTTTCCTCATCCTTGAAAGACATAATAGACCTCTTAATCATCTTGAATTTCATGTCATTTGTGCCCTTTGGTCCACTTCTAGCATAGTATTATTTAGTATGGGATACCATCATATTTTCATGTACATTATCATTCACTAAATTCAAATTATCCAAAACATTATTATTGAAAAGCACAAAACACAATTGAATGACCATGAGTTTTGATTCTTCTATCACAAGTATAAAGGAAACAAATTTCGTTGAAATCTCTATAGTAACCCGATAGCAATAACTTGCATTGATATACTCTTCGCCAATGATTTTCTTGATTTTTCATATGATAAGATCATCCTCTAGTATTAGGATCCTATCCCATCGGACCCTATGTTATTTGTCCCCAAAAGGTCATTTGGGTAGTTGCCAACAGTTAAGGCAAGACTGGACTCCATACTTCATTAAACCCTAGCTATTGCTTAGTGTAGAAGCTTCAAGAAAACTAGTGGTGAATCCTATTGAATGACTCTTAAGGCATATAAAAAATAATTAACTCCAAGAGGCATGACATATCATTATTAACTTCTCACATGATTTAGGGTTAACACATTTCTCTTCTCAATATTTTTTGGATTCAATTGTCATTCATAAAACTAAGTGTCTTTTGAGATGTACTTCCAAGCCCCTTTTGAGTAATTTATTTATTTCCAATTGAAAATTACTCATGACCCTAATGTACCATGTGATAAATACCTCATCCTCGTCATGAAATAGGATGATGCCATCCTTTCATGAGGGCTTTCACTTATTGACTCTGAATCATAACATGTGTGTTTGTGGCATACTAATTAATCCCCCTATTCTCAAAAAATATTTCCCCAAACTCCTTTTTTATCACCCCGCTCTCATACCCACCTAGTACCCCCACGCTCCTTTTCCAATATATACCCCCACCATAGCCCAAAAAGACTCTCTCCCCCTATTTAGGCAATATATTGCCCCCATTTTTTGTCCATTTTAAAACCACCACTATGAACACACATTGTATTGTATTTCCCCTTCAGTGAAGACCTCATACATTCTTTTTGAGTTATCACTCAAGTTGTCAAGTTTTGTTTCTTTATTCCTATTGCTTGGTGAGATGGTGGTTGATGAATGTTGAATCCACATTAGATCTAATAAATCCAAGTGATTATCATATGCACCTTGATTATCCAAGATATCCATAATATTATATTGGCTTCACAATAAATATGATTTATTGATAAGTCACTAATTCATTTGAGGATATCTATAGATTAGTACAACAAACTTTTTAGCTTCCAATTTAATGTAGAGCCCGTCCACAAATAATTGATTACAATAACTTTAAATTTAAATCTTGGAGACACCTAGATTCTTACATAAGATTAATCCTTTAATAAGAGTATGCATCTTCATAAATTTATTAGTATCATTACCAAAGGGAACCACTTATTTAGATATAACTTTCCCTTCCCATGAATGACTGATACACCTTGCACCTGCTATTGTAGGGTTTCCTTGAGAGTCCCCATAAAAATTTAACTTGAGTTATCATGTTTTAGGTTATGACCAAATGCAATTCTTCTTTCAGGCTTGACTATCTTTACCTCCATTAGCAAAGAATGGTCGGATCTTCAAGCCAAACTAGTTCTTTCTCATTACCAAAAACCATAAGTTATAGCTAGATGAGCTCGTGAGTCAGATTTGTATGCTCCGATGTCGATCTAAGCTCAAAGAGGAAGCCAATTTGACAAGCTCAGGTTTGATGAAGCATGTTTCTTGGAAGTCATAGCAGATCGACTTAGAGATTCTAAATGAAGATTGTAGAGCTGAATAGATCACTCGGTGGCACAACTTAATGTGACCAGCTCATCTGACATTGAGCATTAAGTATGCATCATCTGTACATCAAACATTGCGGCACATCTTCCCCTTAGATCCAAATTTATAAACATTGGTTTCTATGACATTGAGCACAATCACATTTGAGCTCCTCTCAAGCTCCTCACAGATCCATTCAAATGTTCATTTAGACATCACTTCATTGAGCTGCAGATAGTGGAGACATTCATAATAAAAATATCATCAAGTATAACTCATCAGACATCGAGCTAGCTCAGAATAGTGTCTCACTAGGTCAAGTTAACCAAAAAAAAAAGCACGAGCACAAACATTGAAATTTGATGACATTGGGAGACATCAAAATTAGTCTTATAAGTTTGTTGATGTCATCAATTTTAGTCTTATAATTTTTCTAACCGTCATATCTAGGCATTGTTCTTTTTCTGCGATCATTGTTTGATAATCAAATTTAGTCTTATAAGTTTACTGACATCATCAATTTTAAAAAATTTGGACCCCTCACCATATGCAGTTTTGATTTGGTAGTCTAACTTTGAGAGGCCACAGCTTGGTCATATGAGCTCCAAATTGAGTGCAATGTTTTTTTTAGCTAGAATCTCCTAATTTTTTTGGTAGTGCAACTATTTTCTGATTTTGGTGGATGGATTTGGTATAAACTATAATTTTTAGTACATGTACTTGTCCAATCCTTGATTTTGCAACTTTAGAGGCTTCGTTTGGGCTCATACAGACATATTTTTAGGTGTAATTTATTTTTAAGTGCATATTTTTTGAGAAATTTCTAGATTTTCTATTATATTATAGACTTATTTGGAGGAAAAATATCACTTTCAGCATTTAGTCTATTTTGGTCTATTTTGGTACTTGTGATTGATTAGATCCTTGAGTGATTTTGTGTCTTATTTTGTTGAGTCTACTATAGTTTCATATTTGTTGTTGTAATCATCAAAATTAGAAGTCCACTTTGGCCCATTTCACTAGTACATTTGACCCACTTTTTAGACCAATATTTTTGACCAAGCTATAAAATGATTTTCCATGGTTGGTTACAGAAGGAAAATTTTGATTTTTAAAAAAATCTATTCCCATGTTGGTTGGAATTATGACCTTAAAGAGTGGTCGTAATTCTGACCAACACGGGAACAAAAGTAAAAAAAAGTCAAATTTTATACATATATCCCACCTACCAGCACATTTCATTTTATTTCATGTTGGCATAGTCCGCGAGAAAAGGAGTGCTGAAGGAGGCGGTATAAGGTGGGAAGCTACACTAGGTCGACATCACGTGCCTATATGCAAGTAAGTTCGAACTAGTGATGTTGAATATCATGAAAGTCCAAACCGATGAGCAATAAAATCTCCATTTTAAATCTTAAGCAGCTAGGGTTTTTGGATTTTTTTAAATCTTACGAGTATGATAGACTGGTGTGTGTATGGATGTGACTAGTGTGTTAACAATCTTTGTGTGATTTCTATTTTCAATATGCATAGATGTTCCCTAGTTGTTTCCTTAGTGATTTTAAATACCTATTGATTAATTTGGCTTTATTGATTTTTCAGACTAGGTTAAAAATCTACACAAACCCAAAACATATAAAGGAAAGAAACTTACATTCCAGTTCTTTTTCCTTATTGCAATATCTTTAACTTATCTTTGAAAAATGATTCTTTTTTCACACGGATTTTTGTTTCCTCCATCTCGAAGGGGCTTTTAATCTGGAGCTTCCTTGCACAATCTCTTTTGTGCCCATCCCAACATCATTACAATCCACTTGTCAAACACTGTAGGAATTGATAACCATCTTCAAGTTAGTTTAATGACTAACTTTATTATCAATGAATGTATTGGCTTTTTATAACTTTAGAACATTTTATAATTTGTTGATATCAAGAGTTGGCTAGACAGTTAACTAAATCCATTTTTGGGATATTTAATGGTGAACCATATTAGATACACTCATTTGGGATCTCAGGCACTTTAGGAAGTTATCAAACATTGCAAAAACCATTCCCATTTCTTGTTTCAGGCTTCTATATTTCCTATCATGTCTACATACCATATCCTTTCCTGTAGATCCATTTTTTGTATATTTTACAGTCACTGAATTTTCTAAGATTACATTTCTTAGAAGCATTTAGTTTTCTACCTTAAAATGACTTTCAATAAATTTTACAATAGCTACAATTTTAAGGAGGCATTCCTTTGTAACCTCTTATTAAAGAAGCTGGAGAAAATTGTTAATATTTTCACATTTTGCACTCATGTCTACTATTAATAATTGCACATGATAGACATTTTAAGATTTTTGTTAAACGGGTATTATGTATGTCAATGGGTTGTCTTAAAGATTCCTACTACTAACATTCATAACTTGGAATTCTTTAAAACATTTGGGATGCATCAAGAGTTATCTCTAGCATATGCAAAGAGAAAAAAATTGGAAAGATGCCAACATACTTACCAATCACATCCATCATGTTTTTCCATGAACACTCAATGAACATTGTTTGGTTGTCCATCACTATTCCACTCTTCAGCTCAATAAAATTCACCTCGATGTGTCTAGGATCCATGCCTTCTCTCCATCCAAGTCATTAGAATCTAAGATTTTGTAAGATGCCTTTCATATTGAAAGCTATCACTGCCTCTATTGCTTTTAGATAGCACAATCTCTTCGGTGACATCACAGGTACAAGAATGCTTTTAGAACTTAGAATTAACAATCCTACCAAAAAAATCTGAGTCCTCTAAATATGCTTTGAGTTTAATAAATATTTTTTTAATTACCTTATTTATGTTTCCTTCAAGAGAAAGTAAATGAGAGCAGTCGAAAAATGCCCATAAGGAATAAAATTTTAGAGTAGCTTCAATTTCCAATAGGAATTAGCTAGGATCAATCATTTAAAGTCTTTGTTGATCATCCCTTTTATATACTAGCATTTAAATGGAACATTAAGAATAGTAATAATATGCTTAATCTATTAGTAATTGGCAAATTAAGCATATTATTACTATGTAGAGTTAGGGCCAAGTTCATGCATGCAAGAAAAAGTCTAGTACCCTATAGAATTAGTCTAACAGGAAATTTATAACAATGTGGATAAGAATCAATTTGTAATTACTATGCATTAAAAATTCTAAACTGATAAAGGTGTTATATGCATTTAATCTGCCAATTACTAATAGATTAAGCATATCATTACTATGCTTAATGTTCCATTTAAATGCATTTAACACAAAACAAAATTTTACAAAACTGAACCAATGGCATGTTTACAACAAAGGTCTAATAGAACTCCCAACAATTCTTAAACATACTTTATCTGATATGATGAATTCTTAAACAATTAAGGTTGGAGTACACATAGTTATCACACAGTTTTTGGTGTGGTACAAGGAAGATTTGGTTAGGTCAAATCTTCCTTCGTGCTAGCAATCTACAAAATTAGACTTTTATTAAGAATTCATCATATCAGATAAAGTAATTCCGGCCAACATGGGAATAGAAGTAAAAAAAAAAGTCAAATTTTATACATATATCCCACCTATTGGCACATTTCATTTATTTCATTTTGGCATAGTCTGCGAGCAAAGGAGTTCTAAAGGAGGTGGTATAAGGTGGGAAGCTGCACTAGGTCAACATCGCGCTCCTATATGCAAGTAAGTTCAAACTAGTGCTTAAATATCATAGAAGTGCGGACTGGTGAGCAATAAAATATTTATTTTAAATCTTAACTAATAGATTAAGCATATTATTACTATGCTTAATGTTCCATAAAATGCATTTAACACAAAAAACAAATTTAAAAAACTGAACCAATGGCATGTTTACAACAAAGGTCTAATAGAACTCCCAACAATTCTTAAACATACTTTATTTGATATGATGAATTCTTAAACAATTAAGGTTGCAGTAGACATAGTTATCACACAATTTTTTGTGTGGTACAAGGAAGATTTGGCTAGGTAAAATCTTCCTTCATGCTAGCTGTCTACAAAATTAGACCTTTATTAAGAATTCATCATATCAGAGAAAGTATGTTTAAGAATTGTTGGGAGTAGTCCTTTGGCATGTATTAAACATAATAGAATTTTCAACATATTATTATCATTATATTTATTTGTTGTAAACATGTCATTGGTTCAGTTTTGTAATTTTTTTTTTTGTGTTAAATGCATTTAAAATAAAGGTCTAATTCTATAGACTACTAGCACGAAGGAAGATTTGACCTAGCCAAATAAAGGTCTAATTCTATAGACTATTGGTCAGACAAATATTCATTGTCTTCTGATTGTCTTCTTTATATACTATCATTTAAATGAATCATTAAGCATACTAATAATATGCTTAATTTGTTAGTAATAATATGCTTAATCTATTAGTAATTATCTGCATTCTGCCAATTACTAATAGTTTTGTACTACACATGCAACGTATTGTCAGTTTGAAGATAGTTCGTGCCATGTGTGATGGTTAAGTAATGGGAAAGTTATGATGATTTAATTGTAGAACTACTAATCCCTTGAAACATTCAAAAAAAAATTCTCAAAAGATGCACTCTCATGGAATACGATGACTTCAGGTTATGTGCAAAATGGATCTATCTTCTATCACTATGCTCTTATCCTATGTCAAAATGGGAGATTTATGACACGATATAGATCTATGGGGTCACTTGAGTGATCCAAGAATTTATGTAAGGTTCAAGGACCTATAGGTGTATCTAAGTTTATTATATGGCCATTGATGCCATTATTATCATGTAATTACACTTCAAAGTTCAAAGATGCCAAAAAGATATAAAATTTCATTTTTATGCAATTATGGCCTAAAGGGCTAAATGAGGGTTTAGTAGAGGTTTAGGGAGTTTAGGGGATTAGGATAGGAACCTAAAACCTTTTAAAAGGTTAAAGATGATGCAAGAAAGATTAAAGTGGTCAAATTTGACAACTAGTTGTCAACTAGACAACAATGCAAACGAATAACTAACTGTAACAGTCATATAACTGACTATATAGGTTAATAAGAAGTTGAAAATTAGTTTGTAAGGGGATTTTGGTCATTTTTGTACATGATTTTTATGGGAGAGGAGTCTTAGAAGTTGTGGGGAGGTGTGCATGGTCGAAGAAGACAATGTAATGAACTACCAAGCAATAAAATTTTAATTCTTTACAAACAGTCACTTCTCTGCTCGTGAAGACACAGTCTGGTGTTTATATTATTAAACTCTCTATTCAATGCAACATTGATAGAATTTTCAGTATATTATTATCATTCTATTTCTTTGTTGTAAACATGCCATTGGCTTAGTTTTGTAAAAAAAATTTTGTGTTAAATGCATTTAAAATAAAGGTCTAATCCTGTAGACTGCTAGCACGAAGGAAGATTTGACCTAGCCAAATAAAGGTCTAATTTTGTAGACTATTGGTCAGACAAATCTTCATTGTCTTTTGATTGTCTTCTTTATATACTAGCATTTAAATGGAACATTAAGCATAGTAATAATATGCTTAATCTATTAGTAATTATCTGCACTTAATTTTCCAATTACTAATAGTTTTGTACTACACATGCAACATATTGTCAGTTTGAAGATAGTTTGTGCCATGTGTGATGGTTACGTAATGGGAAAGTTATGATGATTTAATTATAGAACTACTGGTCCCTTGAAATGTTCAAAAAAAAAATTCTCAAAAGATGCACTCTCATGGAATATGATGACTTCGGGTTATGCACAAAATGGATCTATCTTCTATCACTGTGCTCTTATACTATATCAAAATGGGAGATTTATGACATGGTATAGATTTATGGGGTCACTTGAGTGATCCAAGGATTTATATAAGGGTCAGGACCTATAGGTATATCAAAGTTTGTTATATGGCCATTGATGCCATTATTATCATGTAATTGCACTTCAAAGTTCAAAGATGCCAAAAAGATGTAAAATTGCATTTTTATGCAATTATGGCCTAAAGGGCTAAATGAGGGTTTAGTAGAGGTTTAGGGAGTTTAGGGGATTAGGATAGGAACCTAAAACATTTTGAAAGGTTAAAAATGATGCAAGAAAGATTAAAGTTGTCAAAGTTGACAACTAGTTGTGAACTAGACAACAATGCAAATGAATAACTAACGGTAACAATCATAGAACTGACTATGTAGGTTAAGAAGAAGTTGAAAATCAGTTTGTAATGGGATTTTGTTCAGTTTTTTATGTGAGTTTTATGGGAGAGGAGTCTTAGAAGTTGTGGGGAGGTGTTTATGGTCGAAGAAGACAATGTAATGAACTACCAAGTAATAAACTTTTAATTCTTTACAAACAATCACTTCTCTGCTCATGAAGACACAGTCTGGTGTTTATATTATTAAAGTCTCTATTCAATGCAACATTGATAATAAAATCATTCATTTATTGGTATTAAAAGTTTTTATCATTCCATGTATTGATTATATTGTTTTGAAGTCTTAAAATCAAATAATTTCAGTCCTTTTATTGACTATTCCTCTACAGTGCTTCGCATGAAAACAATCTTTGTCTTGGAGAACCAATGATTTCCTAGGCTCTCCCACTTTCTATATTTAATGTGACTTGTGGGAGAAGCCTTTCCTTGTATTACCTGGGCCTATAAGTGTTTATGCAGGTGATGCAAAGTGTGGAAGCTAAGGGGCCAAATGATGGCACACCCTACAGATCCAACCCTGCTCAACAACTTGTGAAAGCAACAACACAATGAGAGAGAGAAAGAAAGATCATTAATAGTTTATTAACTTTCATTCAAATGGATTCATACATGCCAGGCTATAAGGCCTTCCCGGTTAGGGCCAAATATTACAATGTATTACAGAAGTCCTCCAACATGTGAGGATCTGCCAACAATCTTGATTCTCCTATCTTCTATATTCTATTCCCCCAAAACTCCTTCCTAAACTCTAACCAAACAACTATACTTATACAAGAGGCTACCAAATTTATTCATCCTTTAGATCCATAATCAACGGAAGGAACAGTCAGATTTAGGACCACATGCTTCCCAATGATGGATACCAGCATTAAATCCATGATCCATAATCAATGCACAAGTTGGCCTCAACAGAAATTCCAAATAAACTACTCGGTAAGAAAGGATCAACGAGCAACAAACAAGCATCACCAAGCGCCAGTGAAACAACTAACTACCTAGGAGATAACCAACCATACTCAGTTACCAAAGGAAATCAACCAACTACCGACCAACTCGGTCAAAGCAGGAACCAAGCAACATAGACAAACTTCAAACTCTTTTTGGTGACATAGGATTGCCAAGGACCTAAGATGCTCCTGCATCAGACACCTGGGGTTGTCTTGAAATGATTCTTTGAATCATTTAGTAGGTCTAGTCCAAGTTGCATCCAACTCAAACTGTGAAATCCATGAACTATCTTCAATTGGTCTATTCTTCCACTTTACCAGATATTCCATATATTGTTTACCTCTTGTACTCTTTCCAATTCTTTGTTCCAAAATCTGTTCAACTTCTTCATTCTGCTTCTTAGGATATTCCATCGGTACTATCATATCTTCATCAAGTTCATGATACTCATAAAAATCAATAATGTTGAAAATTGGTGATATGTCCATGTCATCAGGTATCTCAATCTCAAATGCATTTCCACTGTCAAATTTCTTCAAATGAACCATCACTTCATCACCAACATCAAAAGTTTTATGTCTCCTTGATCTGTCAGCTCTATCTTTGTATTTCTGATTACTCTCCTCTAGCTTGATTTTCACATCTTCATGCAATGTCTTCATGTACTCAGCAAATTTCACTCCTTCAACACTTCTCTTACTTTCATCAGCAATGTCTCTCAAATTAGATATACCTCTCGGTTGTATGCCATTTACAATCTCAAAGGGTGTTTTTCCAGTACTCCTATTCATTGAATTATTGTATGCAAACTCTTCTTGTGCCAACATAGAATCCTAATTACTAGGTGTGTCTCCAACTAAACATCTCAAAAGATTTCCCAAACTTCTGTTTACAACCTCTGTCTATCCATCAGTTTGTGGGTGAAATGTAGAACTATATTTCAACTCAGTGCCAAACTTTTTTCTCCAAAGAGTCTTTCAAAAGTATCCAACAAATTTACTATCTCAGTCAGAGATAATACTCCTCGATAATCCATGCAATCTAACAATTTCCTTAAAGAAAATATTTGCTACATGTACTGCATCTAATGTCTTTCTACAAGGTATGAAATGTGCCATCTTTGAAAATCTATCTACCACAACAAATATAGAATCATTACCTCTTACTATCTTCAGTAAGCAAAGAACAAAATCCATACTGATGTCAGTCCAAGGTTTCTCGGGTACAACAATCAGTGTATACAATCCTGTATTTTGACTTACTCCTTTTGCAACTTGACAAATTCCACAACTTTTCACAAATTTCTAAACATCTTTATACAACTACGGCCAAAAGTATTTCTCCTTAAGAAAATTCAATGTCTTATCAATACCAAAATGTCCATCCAAACCACTACTATGTTTCTCCTTTATCAAATCAGTTCTCATTTGTCCTCTTGGTATACACAACTAAATACCTTTGAACAACATACCTTCTTAAATGAAATATTCTTCCCATTTTGTACTCGGTTGATCTTGAATAGGTGCTCTGCACTTTCTCCACGGCTCAGAAAAATTAGGATCAGTTTCATACAAATCTCTCATCTCATCAAAACCAAGAACTTCAATTTTCATCTCATTCATCAAAGATCTTCTTCTACTCAATGCATCAGCAACTCGGTTAGTGACTCCAATTTTATGTCTTATCATAAATGTATGACTCTACAAGTACTCAACCCATTTCATATGTCTCTGACTCAACTTATTCTGACTACCCAAGTATTGTAAAGCCTTATAATTAGTATACAACAAAAATTCACTTGGTATCGAATAATGTCTCCATTTCTTTAGTGCTTGAACAATAGCATAGAATTCTTGATCATACATGAAATATTTCCTTCTAGCATCATTCAACTTTTCACTAAAGAAAGCAATAGGTTTACCTTCTTGACTCAACATAGCTCCAATTGCACTACCACTTACATCACATTCCACTTGAAATACCTTATTGAAATTAGGCAATGCCAAAATAGGAAATTCAACAACCTTCTGCTTTAGAGTCTCAAAGCTTTTATCAGCTCCATGTGTCCACTTGAATTCTCTTTTATCTCCTCTCATAGTCTCAGTCATAGCATTACAAATTGAACTAAAATTCCGTATGAACTTTCAGTAAAAACTTTCCAAACCATGAAATGATCTTACCTCACTAGCATTCACAAGTGTAGGCCAATTCAAAATAGCTTCAACCTTTTCAGGGTCCATCTTCAAACCATCAGCTGAAATGACAAATCCCAAATACACAATCTCCTCTTTCATGAATGAACACTTTTTCAGATTTATCAGAAACTTTTCCTCTTTCAATCTCTGCAAAACTTGTCTAACATGCAAAAAAATTTCTTCTCTAGTCTTACTGAATATCAAAATATCATCAAGATATACAATCACAAACTTACCCAAGAATTTCTTCAAAACTTCATTCATCAATCTCATACAAGTACTCAGTGCATTAGTTAAACCAAAAGGCATAACCAACCACTCATACAAACCTTCTTTTTTCTTGAAAGTAGTCTTCCATTCATCACCTTCTTTGATTCTGATCTGATGATACCCACTTTTCAAATCAATCTTTTGTGAAATACTTTACTCCAGTCAAACTGTCCATTATGTCATCCATTCTTGGTATAGGAAACCTATACTTCACTGTTATCTTATTGATTTCTTTGGAATCAGTACAGATTTTCCATTCTCCATTCTTCTTAGGTGCCAATACTAGAGGTACTGCACAAGGACTCAAACTTTCTCTAATCAAACCTTATCCAGCAACTTTTGAATCTATCAGTTCAATTCTTGATTCTTGATAGGTGTTGACCGATGAGGTGCCTTATTCGGTAAACAAGCTCCAGGGATTAGATCCATGCAATGATCAATGCTTCTCTTTGGTGGAAAACCATTAGGTACATTACCAAAAATGATATCATTGTACTTGGTAAGTAACTTATCAATCTCCTCAGGGACATTATCCTTGGTTTTCTTACCTGGTTTGTTAGGAATCACAGCAAAACATACATCATTCTTTTTCAAATCCTTAACAAATTTTCTTCCTTCCATCAAGAAAAATTTCACAGATGTGCAAACATTACTAGTAGGTTCTTCCATCAAAGGTAACAATATTTGTTTTCTTCCATCAGCCACAATAGTATACTTATGAAATATCCCATCATATATAGCATGTCTATCATATTGCCAAGGTCTACCCAATAAAATATGACAACAATCCATAGGCATGATATCACACAACACTTTATCATAGTACTTTCCAATCTTCAAATTCACATAACATTGTTCACTTACCAAGAGTGAATTCTCATCTTTGATCCATGAGATCTGATAGGCCTTTGGATGTTCCCACCTTTCCAAGTGTAGTTTTGTGACCATGTCCTCAAATGCCAGATTCTCTGAGCTACCACTATCAATGATTACCTTCCAAACTTTGTCAAAAACTCTACATCTGGTCTTGAACAAAATTTTCCTTACTGGATCTTCCTTTTTACTTTCATTCCACAGTGCTCTCCTTACCATCAAGTTATTTTCCTTCTCAAGTTCATTTGGTGACTCTTCTTGCACCAAAGCATTTCTACTGTTACCAACCTTCTTACTAGCATGTGTACATTCAAAAGATCTATGTCCTTCTCCACAATTGTAACAAGTTCCTCAGAAATTACCTCTTCTCTAACCACCTCAGTAGTTACTGCCTCTACCTCTAGATGAACTTTCACCTTTCCACTCGGTCTTCCCTTTGTCTAGATTTGTCTTTTTAGGTTCAGATCTACTATTTTAACTAGAAGATCTACCTCTTCCTCTAGGGAATCCACCACCTCAACCCCTTTGTCTCTATTCATGTCTCTTGTTCAATTTCTCCTTGGCCTTCAATGCAAGTTGATAAGCCTCTTCAATGTTCTCCAACTTGACCAAACTAATTTCCTCTTGGATGGAAACTCTTAAACCATTTAGGTATCTAGCAATTTTTTCCACATCATCCTCATCATGTCCAAATCTGATATCTAATCTATAGAATTCCTCAGTATAATCCTTTACCGAGCTATCTTTCTACTTTAGACTTTGCAATCGCCTAACTAGGTTAATTTGATAATCACAAGGTAAGAACTTTCCTTTCAACTTATTCACCATTGTATTCCATACCTTGATTTTTTCTTTTCCTTTCTTCTTCTGATCCAATTGCAGATGTTCCCACCACAAGGATGCATGACCTTTCAACTTTGTGCCTACAATCTTCACCTTCTTTTCTTCAAATACATTTTCATACTCAAAATACTTTTCCATTTTGGTGATCTAGTCTATCAATTCATCAAAATCCAATTTCCCACTATACTCAGGAGGATTGAAATGTGGTGTTGACTTCAAACTTGTCAATGCCTTCAAAAATATTTCCTCACCTTGATCCATCACAAGTGCAGGTTCCGCTTCACCTTGTTCTACTTCAAATTCATCATCACTAACATCTTCAAGATGTCTACCTCTTCTCTGGACTATTTTAATAGCTTCTAATCTAGCAGAAAGTTGTCTCAACATGCCTGCCAATCCTAGATATACTTCTTGCCTCCCATGAACCATCTTGGAAACCCTCTACAATTGCAGGTCAGATCACAATCTTCCACCCCACAACAATTCAACTAAGGCTTCACAAGAAGGAACCTACAAGCCTAGATCTGCAGATCTAGATCCATATCTCACCTCTCTCTGATACCACCTGATGCAAGGTGTGGGAGCTGAGGGGCCAAATGATGGCACACCCTACAGATCCAACCCTACTCAATAACTCATAGAAGCAACAACAACACAGTGAGAGAGAGAAAGCAAGATCATTAATATTTTATGAACTTTCATTCAAATTGATTCATACATGCTAGGCTGTAAGGCCTTCCTGGTTAGGGCCAGATATTACAATGTATTACAGAAGTCCTCCAACATGTGAGGATCTTCCAACAATCTTGACTCTCCTATCTTCTATCTTCTATTCCCCCAAAACTCCTTCCTAAACTCTAACCAAACAACTATACTTATACAAGAGGCTAGAGAATTGAGTTGGCCTTCAGATCCACAATCAACGAAAGGAACAGTCAGATTTGGTACCACAGGCTTCGCAATTATGGATACCAGCATTAAATCTATGACCCATAATCAATGCACAAGTCAGACTCAACAAAAACTCAAAATAAACTACTCGGTAAGCAAGGATGACTGAGCAACAGACAAGCATCACTGAGCGCTAGTGAAACAATCAACCGCCCAAGAGATAACTGACCATACTTGGTAACCAAAGGAAACTGACCAACTTGGTCAAAGCAGGAACCCAGAAACACAGACAAACTTCAAACTCTTTTTGGTGACACAGGATTTCCACGGACCTGAGATGCTCCTGCATCAGCAGGGAAGGTGAAAGGAGACAAGGAATAGTGACTGTCCTTGGTGAAAGACATAGGAAATGGTGCACTAGATAGCACCAGTTATTGGTCGTGCCTTGTATTATTTTCTTCCAACTTTTAAATTATATTTCTATTGCACTATACTAATGTTGTTGAATATGAAACCTTCATTCCAAGTTTGTAATTTGGTGTTAACAAGGGAAAATAGTAACTATAACATCACTACTAAGATATTACAACAAACTTGCAATTTTTTTCAAGTATAGCTTACAAACATTAGAATTCTTATGAAGGGTCTTGGTAAGTTTAAGCACCCTTTTTTCTATTTTCTGACTGGGCAATCAAATTTGGGGAAGAATCGACATAGGCAAAGAGAAAGAGAGAAAAAATGGTGTAGTATAATTTCAAGAACAAGTTGGCCCTTGGCCAGATCAATAATGCTCACAATCTCATTGCCAAAGTGGCCAAAGACTATGTTAGGCTGATAAAATATGGGGATTCTCTTTACCATTGCAGGATCAGTAGTTGTCTCAATAGGATTCATGTTGGAATGCCCAAGCTGTGAGATGGGAAAGAGAGGCCCCCTTGTAGGATTCATGTTGCAATGCCCAAGCGAGTTGCAATGACCAAGGAAGTTTGACAAGAACAAGGAATATGGCTTAAACAGAATGGGAAGACACCTTTCTAGCCTGGGCCTGGATCCTTCGGCAATTAACTTCATAATAAATGAAGTAGATGAGAGCTTGAACAGTTAGCTTCCCAAGAAAAATCACATAAATGAACTATGTGTATCCCAATTAATGTGCCCTCTGTGTGTACCTAAATGATATATTTGAAAAAACAAGGGTAAGGCTTAAAGAAGTTAATTTTGCATCACAATCTGTAGTTGTTGCAGCAGCAGAGCATCAGGCACCACCTTTAGCACAATATGATAGGTGCTCATATTGTGCTAAAGGTGGCACCTGATGCTCTGCTACTACAATAACTACAGATTGTGATGCAAAATTAAGTTCTTTCAGCTTTACCCTTATTGTTTCAAATATATCATTTAGGTACGCACAAATGGCATAGGAATTGAGGTACACATAGTTCATTTATGAGTTTTTTCTTGGGAAGCTAATTGCTCAGCTCTCATATACTTCATTTATTATGAAGCTAATTGTCGAAGGATCCAGGCCCAAGCTAGAAAGATGTCTTCCCATTCTATTGTGGATAGGTGTTTCATAAAAAATACATATGTGTTGCATGTGCATTCTCAATTCAGAGCGGGAAAATCTTATTTTGGATGCGAGGGAGAGAAGCCAAACACATAAAGAACATGCACATAAACATGACAGTTGAGAAACATAAATGTAGATATCACAATAGCTAAGAAACATAAATGTAGGCATCATGGTCACAATTTTTTGGAGACACAACATAATTGAATGGTATACCCAGATGATGCAACACAACCACTACTCCTCTGGTTCCAAGTTGACACTGTGAGATCCAAAAACCATAGATAAGGAATAAATTTAGAGAGCGGAGGAGGGTTGTAATGACCAAAATAATACAGGGTCCCTATATTATTTTGGTCATTATGGCCCT
>BSBK01003248.1:1307500-1312500 GCA_027943335.1 Chamaecyparis obtusa | reverse complement strand
TGTCTTAATGGATGTAATTTTGTACTATACCTTGTATTCAGTAGATGGTGGCAAGAGATCCTTCTTAGTTGTTGGTGTTTTATAAGGTTTGTCTCAATCCCAGCCAATAGGTTGTAGTTTCATTTTCTAGATGCGTAAGTCAGAGGGAGCTTACAATAATAAATCATGTAATGTTGTTTTGAATATGAAGAACACTAGAAAAATTGAATCAGTAGAGGAGGGGAATGATGAGGTTATTGATGCTCCACTTAGCCATTACCTTATAAAAATGAGCAAGAAACCAAAAAAGAAATGATTGTAATTAACATTTGTTGCTAATGAAAGAACGTTGTCTTAATGGATGTAATTTTATACTAGTAAATGTTGATGAATAATGTGTTAATGAATTATTCATGAATGTTGTGTGTTAATGAATTTTATGTGTTAATGAATGTTAACATGTGATTATAATGATTTAATGTTATATTTCAAAAATGGATGAATGAATGAATGAATGTTATTAGATGTTAATGGGGAATTTAGAGTGATGTTAAGAGGGGGGGAGGGGCCAAGTGAGATTCCACCTTCACGTGGTTAGCCTTGTTAAGTAGAGAATATTAAACTATTCTTGAAACCAAGTGAAGCTCAAACTAAACCAATGACGTAGATTCAATGGTCAAAAAAATCTACTTATTCCATATTATTTCTCATTCACTCTAAGAAATATTTTACTTCTTAAACATGTTCATCAACCAATCTACATCACCATGTTCATCAAATTATATTTATAGATAAGAGAGTGAATGGGGAATTTTTATAAAGCACTTACCTTTAAGCCTAAAAATCTAGATGAAAAATTATTAGCTACCTCTGAATGACTCATTCTCATGTTTCTTCCTACCCCTTTTACTTCCCTGCTACATTGTCTTAGGTAGCTACCTTCTGATGAGTTTTTTAATTGATTATGAATGATGAAGTTTTAATTTATTACCATTAAAGTGTGTAGGTAACAAGTCACCCTAGTAAATCTTGCATTTTGTATGCTTTTCTATGGAATTTCATTTGTTATCTTAGGTCCTAGCCAATCAATTTTTAGTTTCCTTATGTATCTGGAAAATTTGGAGTATCTCTTTCTTTCCTTTTCTATCTCTTTTGTTAGCTTGTGGTGACTAATCAGGAAAGTACTATCCAAGAAAGTACTGTACCCTTTTTGAGGCCGACTACTTTTTTCGGTTATTTGGGCCGACTACTTATAACTCATTCTAACCCTAAAGTGGGAAAAATATTGTATAATATGGCTTAGGGTTAGGGATTTTAAAATGTATGATTTTAGTACTTGCGGCAGAATTGGGCTGTAAGGGATTACGGATTGTAATTAGGTTGTAATCACTGGATAATAATAATATTGGACTCGCTGTTGGTGGACGTAGCCCAGGGATTGGGTGAACCACGTTAAATCTGTGTGCCATTGTGTTCTATTCTGTGTGGTTTATTATTTTTTGATATTAGTTATATTTGCACATAATTGTTATTTCTGCCTTGTTAATCCTAACAAGTGGTATCAGAGCGAGGTTATTTCATTCGTTCTTTCATCTATTCTCTGAAGCAGGTCTCACGAGTTAGTGGGAGAGTCTCTCAGTTAAGTGGGAGAAATGGCAGAAGAGGGTAGGCTGAAGGTTGATAAGTTTAATGGGCAGAACTTCCAGTTATGGAAGATGCAAATGGAGGATTATCTCTATCAGAAGGATCTATGGCGGCCATTAGAGGGAGTAGCCAAGAAAGAGCAATCAATGTCTCAGGAGGATTGGGATATTTTGGATAGGAAGGCACTGGGGAGTATTCATCTATGCCTGGCACAATCGGTGGCATTCAATATTACTGAAGCAAAGACAGCTAAAGATCTGATGGAAACCCTAGCGAAGTTGTATGAAAAGCCTTCAGCTTCAAACAAGGTATTTCTTATGAAGCGTTTATTTAATATGAAAATGGTAGAAGGTGGATCAGTTACTGATCATTTGAATGAGTTTAATACAGTTACAAGTCAATTAACCTCAGTTAAAATTACTTTTGATGAAGAGGTTAGGGCTCTCTTGATTTTGTGTTCTTTGCCAGAAAGCTGGAATGGCTTGGTAATGGCTGTTAGTAATTCTGTTTCTGGTTCTAATACCCTAAAGTATGATGATGTTATTGGTGTTATATTGAGTGAGGAAATTTGCAGGAAAAGCTCAGGGGCATCCACATCGGGTAGTGTATTGAACACAGAAAGTAGAGGCAGAACAAGAGATAGAGGAAACAACTCTGGAAATCGTGGGAAATCAAGAGGAAAATCAAAGGGAAAGAGGTCTGAATCTAAAGGGCCAAATGATTGCTGGTACTGTGGAAAACCAGGTCATAAGAAGAAAGATTGTTGGTCTCAGAAGAAAGATCAAGGAGACAAAAATGATGGAAACAAGGAGGCAAATGTGGTAAGTAACAAATCTGAGGAGGATGCTTTGCTCTTGTCCTTAGAAAGTATTGATGATTCATGGTTTTAGATTCTGGGGCTTCATTTCATGCTACACCCCATAGAAGTTATTTTGTTGATTATGTCCAAGGGGATTTTGGGCTAGTCTATTTGGGAGATAATGAACCCTGTCAGATTGTTGGAAAGGGAAAAAATTAAGATTAAGTTACAGAATGGGAATCATTGGCTACTACAAGAGGTAAGACATGTTCCAAGGCTGAGTAGGAATTTAATTTCAGCAGGGCAACTGGGTGATGAGGGTTGCACAGTTACTTTTAATGATAAAAATTGGAAGGTTTCAAAAGGTTCCTTAGTAGTAGCAAAAGGTGTGAAAGTAGGCACCTTATATCTTTGTACAGGTCATACTGTTCCTTCTACTTTAATTGTTTCAGAAGATAATGAATGCTCAGGAACAGTGGCTGCAGTTGAGCAGGAAGAACATCAAACTATTGCTGTAGATTTTGACACAGCACTGTGGCACAACAGACTCGGGCACATGAGTGAAAAAGGTATGAAATTACTTCATTCAAAGAAAGTTTTACCTGGTCTGAAATGTGTCAATATGGATTCTGTGAAAGTTGTGTTTATGGAAAACAAAAGAGAGTTAGTTTTGTGAAGAGTGGGAAGGAAAAGAAAAATGAGAGATTAGAGCTTGTGCATACAGATGTATGGGGACCAGCTCAGGTATCTTCCCTTGGTGGCTCTCTGTATTATGTTACATTTATAGATGATGCAACAAGAAAAGTATGGATTTATTTCCTTAGACAGAAATCTGATGTATTTCAAACTTTTAAGAAATGGAAATGCTTGGTTGAGACTGAGACTGGTAAAAAGTTAAAATGTCTCAGATCTGATAATGGTGGTGAGTATTGCAGCACAGAATTTGAAGAATATTGTTCCTCTAATGGTATTCGTAGGCAAAAAACTGTACCAAAGACTCCACAAGAAAATGGAGTGGCTGAACGCATGAACAGGACAATAATGGAGCGTGCAAGGAGTATGAGGTTGCATGCTAGGCTGCCCAAAAATATGTGGGCAGAGGTAGTGAACACTGCTATTTATTTAATCAATAGAGGCCCCTCTACTCCTTTGGACTATGGTATTCCAGAGGAAGCATGGAGTGGTAAGAAGGTGAGTTATTCTTTTCTCACAACCTTTGGTTGTGAAGCTTTTGCACTTATAGATTCTGAAAATAGAACCAAGCTGGAAGCTAAGTCAAAGAAATGTGTATTTTTTGGGTATGGCATTGATGAATTTGGTTATAGGCTTTGGGATTTTGAAAATCATAAAATTGTAAGAAGCAGGGATGTCATATTCAATGAGAAAGTATTGTACAAAGATCTGTTGCTGCAGCATGAGAAGAAAGAAAATGACTATGTAGTACTGGATGATACTCCACAAGTTCATGTTCCAGTAGTTCCTTATGCTCCGCAACAACAGCAACAACAAATACCACACACCCCAGTGAGTGTTAGACGGTCAACAAGGCTAAGTAGACCTCCAGAAAGATTTTCTCCATCTTTGTATTCTATTCTGTTAACAGATGCTGGTGAACCTGAATGTTATAATGAAGCTGTGCAGGTGGATACAAAGCTTCAGTGGGAGTCTGCAATGACAGATGAAATGGACTCTTTGCTGAAAAATCAGACATGGGATTTATGTAAGTTACCTGCAGGTAAAAGGGCTTTACAGAATAAATGGGTTTACCAGGATCAAAGAAGAGGATGGAGGTACGAAAAGATTTAAAGCCAGATTAGTTGTAAAAGGATTTGCACAGAAACATGGTATTGATTTGATGAGATATTTTCTCCAGTTGTTAAAATGACTTCTATTCGTACTGTTTTAAGTATTGTGGCTACTGAAGATTTGCATTTAGAGCAGCTTGATGTTAAAATAGCCTTTCTTCATGGTGATTTGGATGAAGAAATATATATGGTTCAGCCACAAGGATTTGAGGTCAAGGGTAAGGAGAATTTGGTGTGCAGATTGCAGAAAAGTTTATATGGCTTGAAGCAAGCACCTCGGCAATGGTATATTAAATTTGACACTTTTATGAATGGGCATGGATATAGTCGGTGTCATTCTGACCATTGTGTTTATTTTAAGAGGTTGGATGATGACAGCTACATTATTTTATGTTTATATGTTGATGATATGCTTGTAGCTGGGTCTAACATGGATCACATTAAGGGGTTGAAACAACAGTTAGCAAAATCTTTTGCTATGAAGGATTTGGGGGCAGCAAAACAAATCCTTGGTATGAAAATTTGTAGAGATAGGAAAAATAGGAAATTGTCTCTATCTCAGGCTGATTATATTGAGAAGGTGTTGCAACGTTTCTCTATGGAAAATGCCAAAGTTGTCAGCACACCTTTGCCTGGTCATTTGAAATTGACTAAGGATATGTGTCCCAAGACACCAGAAGAAGAGACTAAAATGTCTAAGGTACCTTATGCTTCAGCTGTAGGGAACTTAATGTATGCTATGGTATGTACTAGGCCAGATATTGCACACGCAG